>SNVD02010513.1:0-45858 GCA_013180625.2 Boswellia sacra
TGACATTCTTGAACATGTGTAACTGAATCTGAATTTGTTGAGGGTGATTTCAAAGCCCTTGATATGGTTTTTATGAGTTGATTGTGTAAGAAATTGTTATCCACTCTAATTGAAGTTGCTTGTATTTTCCCATATATAATGCTTATGATTGCTTGCTGATTGTATTTGGGGTGGCCAACTTAATATAATCTGATTGTTGTCTATTGCTATAGTAGAAATCTTGATCCGTAATTGTCTTGAATTTCTAATCCTTAGTAGCAAAATTGTGATCAGAGATTGCAATTGGAGAATACAACCTAAGTTAAATAATCCGAGCTTGTGTGGTTATTGCTTTGACACCTTCTTTCTTATCGTAATGCATCCTTGAATTAATTTTAGAGATTCTTGTCTAGTTTTTTTAATGGATAGATATTAAATAAAGACCTTTTTTATTTAACAAAAAGTAAGGAAAGATTGGGATATCAGAGCTTGTTGTATCTAACGTGTGATCATTTCAATGGTTTTTGGATGATAATTCTATGTTAGTTTATGCAAATTCATTATCTTGTTGCCGGGACAGAATGCCTTAACCAGTTTCTCTTCATTGATTTTTCATTCGAATTAACTTTCTGTTTTGTTATTCTTCGTTTGCATTATTATTTCACTTAGTTTATCAATCAACAAAACCCCCCATTTACTCTGTTTTTGCTTTCGAATAACAAATTTAATTAGAATCAATCCTCGTGGGAACGATATCTTACTCATCACTTTATTACTTGTGCGACTAGTATACTTGCTAGTTTCGAACGCATCAAAAGTATTATGTTTTTATTATTATAGATGATTATTCAAGATTTACTTGGGTGTTATTCCTGAAAACTAAAAATGAGGCCACACAAGCTTTTTCAAAATTTGTAAAAAGAGTCCAAAATCAAAAAAGGGTATTCTATTGTGTCCATTAGGGGTGATCATGGTGGTGAAGTAGACAATTTTGCATTTGAAAATCTTGTGATGAAAATGGTTTTGAATATAATTTCTCCGCACCTAGAACTCCACAACAAAATGGTGTTGTTAAGAGGAAAAATAGGACTATCCAAAAAATGGCTAGGACCATGTTACTTAAAAATAATTTGCTAAAATATTTTTGGGTCGAAGCCGTTAATACCGCATGCTTTATAATCAATAGAGTCCATATTAGAGCTTTAATAAAGAAAACTCCTTATGAACTTTGAAAATGAAGAAAACCCAATATTGGATTTCTTAAAGTTTTTGGATGTAAATGTTTTATTTTAAACACCAAGGATAACCTTAGAAAATTTGATGCAAAAGTCGATGTTGGAATTTTTGTTGGCTACTCCAACCATAGTAAAGTATATAGAGTTTTTAACAAAAGGACTCTTGCCATTGGAGAATCTATGCTGTTGAATTTGATGAAACTAATGTGATTTCTTCAAAGAATTTAGATGATGATATTGTTGAGGTAGAAAGGCATATCAAGGAATCAAGGCTTGATGAAGAGCCAAGATGAATTACAACTTCAACAAGAAAAGCTTGAGGAAGTAAATAATTCTTCCTAAGAATTACCAAAGGAATGGAGGTATGCAAAAGCTCACCCTAAAAATCTCATTATTGGTGAACCATCACAAGGTATGAGAACTAGATCTTCTTTTAGGAACTTTTGTAATCATTTTGTATTTGTCTCTCAATTTGAACCAAAATCTTTTAAAGAAGCCGAAAATGACAAAAGTTGGATTTTGGCTATGCAAGAAGAATTGAATCAATTTGAAAGAAATCAAGTTTGGGAATTAGTCCCTAGACCCAAAAATCATTCTATTATAGACACTAAATGGACTTTTAGAAATAAAATAGATGAAAATGGCACCATTATTAGAAACAAAGCTAGGTTTTTGCTCAAGGATACAATCAAGAAGAAGGTATTGATTATGAGGAAACCTTTGCACCGGTTGCTAGATTAGAATCCATTAGAATGTTGTGTGCATTTGCATGTTATAAAAAATTTACATTATATCAAAATGGATGTCAAAAGTGCATTTTTAAATGGTTATATTATGGAGGAAATATATGTAGAGCAACCTCTTGGTTTTCAAAATCATGATTTTCCAAACCATGTTTTCAAACTCAAAAAGGCATTTTATGGCTTGAAACAAGCACCAAGAGCATTGTATGATAGATTGAGCAAATTTCTCATTGACAACGGTTTTTAAATGAAAAAAGTTGATATTACTCTTTTTGTTAAAACCAAAAATGATGATTTATTAATTGTTCAAATCCATGTTGATGATATTATATTCGGTGCTACTAATGTTTCTATGTGTGAGGAATTTTCCAAGTGCATGCAATAAGAATTTGAAATGAGCTTAATGGGAGAATTAAATTTCTTCCTTGAACTTCAAATCAAGCAATCAATAGATGAGATCTTTGTAAATCAAGCCAAATAAACAAGAGATCTTCTCAAGAAGTTTGGCATGGATAATTCAAGAACATATAACACACCTATGGGTACCTTAACCAAGCTTGACAAAGATGAGAAAGGAAAAGATGTTGAGGTAGCAAAATATCGTGGTATGATTGGCTCTCTCTTGTATTTAACTGCTAGTAGACCCGATATTATGTTTAGTGTATGTATGTGTGCTAGATTTCAATCTTGTCCAAAGGAATCTCACCTTAAGGCTGTCAAGAGGATATTTAGATATCTTCTTGGAACCATAAATCTAGGTCTTTGGTATCCTAAGTGTGATAACTTTGATCTAATTAGTTATTCCGATGTGAACTTTGCTAGAAGTTTTCTTGATAGAAAGACCACTAGTGGCTTTTGCCATTTTCTAGGACATGCATTAGTCTCATGGTTTAGTAGGAAACAAAATTCTGTTACCTTATCAACCGCAGAAGCCAAGTATATTGTAGTAGTAAGTTGTTGTGCACAAGCTCTTTGGATGAAACAAATTTTAAAAGATTATGGTGTGGTATTTGATCATATTCCCATCAAATGTGACAATACAAGTGCCATTAACATGTCAAAAAATCCCATACAACACTCTAGGACTAAACATATAGAGATTAGACATCATTTTATTAGGGATCATGTGCAAAAGGGTAATATTTCTTTAGAATTTGTTCCCACCGATAAACAATTAGCCGATATTTTTACTAAACCCCTTAGTCAAGATAGACTTTGTATAATTAGAAGAGAATTAGGCATGTTGGATATTTCTTAATTTTGCTTTCATATGATAATCTTTGAATGGTAGCATATGTTAAGGGGGAGAATATATTTAGGGGGAGTAGTTAATTTGATTACATCTTTTTTATGATAACAAAAGGGGGAGAAATGGTTGGATTGCTTATATTTATAATAATTGCTATCTTTTTGCTTATTCTTGATTTTAGATTTTTTTTCATTCTTGATTTTAGATACTATTTTAAAGTAATCAATGGTTTGTCATCATAAAAAATGGGGAGATTATTAGCCCTAAGGCTACATGATAATTTTGATGATAACAATACGCATTGATTCATTAAAGTATTACTAATATGTTTATTTTTGTGCAAGAATAAGATCAATGAAATATTTATAAAATCAAGAAAAGGCTTATTAAAATGAAGTGTTAAAGTTAAGGACAAGACTACATGTTAAAGACACCAAAGTTTAAGAACAATGTTTGACTTAAGGAATGTGACACATGAGCAATGTTCAATCAACTGGTCATATATTTCTCTATATATGTCTAAATGATGTGATTCTTGAGCCTTTAGAAAGATTACTCAATTAATAACATTTTATATGTTTAAAAGAAATTCAAATTTGAAGTGAAAGGTTGTCCAAATCATCATGTAAGTTAAAGGACAAACAGAATCAGTCGACATGAGTATTGAATGCTCTTTTGCACATATCTTGAGCTAGCGATATCCAAATCACTTGATTCTTGAGGTGTTGGAAAGATGATTTAATGGTGCACATTTCATATTTTTTGAAGAAATTCAAATTTCAAATGGAAGGCTGACACAATCATCATGCAAATTGGTGGACTGACAGAAGAAAGAAAAATCAACTGACTTGAGCACCAAATGGTCTTTTATCCATATCTTGAGATACAGATATCCAAATGACTTGATTCTTAATGTTTTGGAAAGCTTCTTTAAATATGCAGATCTTTTATGTTTTGAAGAAATTCAAATTTCAAATGAAAGGTGGACATAATCATCATTCAAATAGGTGGACTAACATAAAGAAGAAAAATCAATTGACATGAGCACCAAATGGTCTTTTATCCATATCTTGAGATAGAGATATCCAAATGACTTGATTCTTAATAAGTTGGAAAGCTTATTCAAAAATGCAAATTTTTATGTTTTGTAGATTTTCAAATTTCAAACGAACAAAAATGGCTGACAAGATTACTGTTTTTATGGTGGACAGAAAATTGGTGTCTTCACTTGATTAAGTTCATCTCATTTGCCTATAAAAGGAGCCCTTCTCCCATGCATTCAACAAGAATCCATCAAGCAACAAATAAGAGAAATATCAAGTTTAGAGATCTTTTATATTCTTTATCTACGCTTTGAAGAGAGTTGTTCTTTTATTGTAAACAATTTTCTTTGTTCTTGTATTGTGGTGAGAGTGAGATCATTCTTGTAAAGGATAATAGTTATCCTTGAGAGAACTCTTGGTGTGGTGTTATTAAGAGTTAAACAATTGATAGAACTCTTGTTGTGGTGTTATCAAGGGTTGAAGGAAGAAGTCTTGGTGAGGTTGTTCATCAAGCAAGTTGTAAAGAATTCTACAACTTAGTAGAAAGCCTAACTTGTGGAGGAGCTAGGAGCCCGTGGACGTAGGCAAGGTTTGTCGAACCACGTAAATTAAGATTGCACTCTCTCTATCCCTATGCTCTTTATATTTACTTGCACCTGTGATTGTTATTCTCTTGATTGGATCTTAGATAACTTCGAATTTCATCTTCTTCAACTTTATTCTCAAAAAAAAAAGAAAAAAAAAAGAGTGAACTAATTTTGATCTTTCAATAAAAGTTTTATAAATCCGTTTTTATAAACAAAAGCCCAATTCACCCCCTCCCCCCCTTTGGGTTGCCATACCTAGGTTAACAGTTGTTCATGGTGGAAAACCAATAGCTGAGTCCCTCGTCATCCTTGATTACATAGATGAGACCTGGCCTGAACACCCATTACTGCCATCTGAGGCGTATGAGAAAACCTCAGCTCGATTTTAGATTCAATATGGAGTCGACGTGGTATAATAATTCAACCCATAATTCTTTTTCTCTTGTGATCATTTACAAAGTTGTGCTTTAAAGTCTTGTTTTGATTGTTTATTTTGCTAATTGACCTAGATTTCTTCTCAAAATACCAAATAATTCGCTAGCTTTTATTCAGAAAAACCAATTCAATGGTACAAGATCAGGGATGATTTTTTAGGCTACCTAGCGTATTGACTGATTAATATTAATTATGTATCTGGGTTTTCGAATTGTCACCAACACCCCTATTGCTAGTGAGAAGCAGCTTCATGAAGAGAAATGAGAAACAATTGATGTATTCATATTTGTAACTTATTATTGTTTAAATTTACTACGAGTGAAATTTTAATTAAATCTTGCCAAAGAGTGAAATTGTTCTCTGTGTTTATATATATATATATACATTATTTTTTTTTGCGCGAGCGGATCTAGGGTCCAAAATTCCACTCACTTTTTGCAACTAATGGAGAAAGAAGGCAGCAAAAGAGTCATTAGAAATGCTTAAAGTCTTGGAAGAGCAATGCCTTGGGGAGAAGAAGTTCTTTGGTGGAGATGCTATCAAGATGGTAGACATTTGTTCTGGCCCGCCCAATTTACTTGCTAGAGTGGCCCAAATATGCACAAGGCTTAGCCTACTTTCTAGAAATCATGGAAGTCCAAGCCCATTCTCTAGAATTCACTAGCAAGCCAAAGTGCTAGAAAGTCCCCTGTAAATATCTTTGTAAATATCTAGATATTTTAGGTGATGATTCTAGATAACACAATTAGACCGTCAGATGTAATAAATCTTGGCTATCCATTTAGGAGGTGGATTACTATAAATACCCCTCCAAGCCTCATTTGTAGGCCAAGTTCTACACACGCAATTGTAATGAGTTCTTGTGTAATATAAAGCCTTCTTACTTAGCAACACTTGTCTCTAATCTTCCAACATTTCTCTTCACTTTGCCTTAAAGCTCTTAGCTCAACGATCCAAGCCTTTCAAGCTTCTTCTTGAGTGAAGCAAGCTAACTACAAGGCTTACTTAGCAACTTTGGGTTCAAGTTGTCTAAGTGCCACACGAGCATGCTGCGGAAACTCTAAGCTCGCGACACATTGCATATGGTTGGCTACCTCATTGGTTTTGAGACCATTCAACAAGTGATTGGTATCAAATTGCTAGAACCGAGCACTCTGCCTCCTTTGTATTCACAGGTTCTGAACTTCAAGGAGGTTCCCGTCATCAAACAAAATCTTCCTGATCCTCAAAAACTTTTGGCTTATATGAAGCATGTCCCTTATTCTACACCAAACTGATGAAAAGAATTGAAAATTAACGCAACTGGTGTAATATTAGTTTATGCATTTTAGTATTTTACGTGTTCATTGTTGTGGATTATGTGTAATATCTGACCACCCTGCCCGTCGTAAGTTTCAAGCTTCTTCTGTAACTATATTGTAAGACATCATTTATTAAATTGTTGCTAAATTTTAAGGTGTGTTTGTTTTTGTATTTTGAGTTTTTACTTTTAAAATTTAATAAGAATATGTTGTTGATTTTAAATTTTTTTTAATTTTGAGAATGATATATTGTTGATAAATTGAGAATGATATATTGTTGATATTTATTTAAATATATTGGTAAATGTGTGTTTTTAAAAAACGTTTTCTAGAAATAAATACACCCAAGATCTTTATTATAAGAGAAGTTAATCACAAAATATGAGACTAATTAGGTTCATCTATAATAAATTGTATTTAATCCAAGGGTTAAAGAAGGTCCCATTTTCATATATCTTAATTAATGTTTTACTTAGATTACACTTGAAAGTGACACGATAATATTAAATTCATTCACATACTAATTGATAAATATTATAGTGAGATCAAGATATTAAGTAAAATAGACAATTTTAAAGGGGTGTGGCTATGACATTCACGCCTACAAAACTTGACTCTCCCATGATTAATTTTTGTCTACTATTGTGCATCCTTCTCGTCTCGTTATTGCATCTGTCTTGAGTACAAAACTCTCTAGAAAATTTCTTTGAAATCTCTGGAATTTACAAACAGAAAAAAAAAACAAAACAAAAAGTAAAGAAAGAATATTGTAGGAGAGGCAAAGAAAAAAATTTACAAATACTGGAAAAGTTACTGAGTAAAACAGGTAAGATATCCAACAAATCATGATAATCACTTCTCGTAGGTATGAATTTGCATTAATATTATCCCTAAAACTAGTCAAATTTTGGTCGCGGATCTAGGCTACAATTCTCCACTCACTCTTTGAAAAAACTGTAAAAGAGCAAGAGAAGGCAGCGAATGCGTTGGAAATGTTAGATAAGTCTAGGAATAGCATGCAAGTCCTTGCTGAGAAGTATTTGTTTGGCGGCAATTCTATCACTATGGACGTAGACGTTGCATATGGCTGGCTGCCTCGTTGATTTGAGACCATTCAACTAGTAATTGGTATCAAAATTGCTAGAACCAAGCACTCTGCCTCGATTGGATGATGGGTTAACAACTCTTAGGAAGATACTCATCCTATCTCAAACAAAAGCTTCATCATCCCCGTAAAACTTTATATGCTTATGATGCGTTCGAAACTAGCAAGTATACTAGTCGCAAAAGTAATAAAGTGATGAGTAAGATATCGTTCCCACGAGAATTGATTCTAATTGAATTTGTTATTCGAAAGCAACAATAAACTAAATGAGGGGGGTTTTGTTGATTGATTAACTAGATGAAATATTAATGCAAGTAAAGAATAACACAATGCAAATTTAAACAGATTGAAAAATCAATGAGAGAAACCTGGTTAAGGGATCCTTCTCTACCACAAGATATGGATTTGCGAATTAATTGTAGAATTGTCATCCAATTACACCATTGAAATTATCAACCGTAGATAACAACAAGCTCTGTTATCCCAATCTTTCCTTACTTTGTTGTTAAATAAAACAGGCTCTTTATTTAATCTCTATCCATTAAACAACCTAGAACAAGCTCTCTAAATTTAATTCAATGGATGCATTACGATAAGAAAGATAGGTTGATCTAAGCAATAAACACACAAGCTCGGATTATTTAACTTAGGTTGTATTCTCCAATTGCAATCTCTGATCACAATTTTGCTACTAAGGATTAGAAATTCAAGACAATTACGGATCAAGATTTCTAGTCTAGCAATAGACAACAACCAGATTATATTCAGTTGGCCATTCGAAATACAATCCAGCAAGCAATCATAAGCATTAGATATAGGGAAAATACAAGCAACTTCAATTAGAGAATTGGATAACAACTTCTTGCACAATCAACTTACAAAAACCATATCAGGGGCTTTGAAATCACCCTCAACCAATTCAGATTCAGTTACACATGTTTAAGAA
Organism: Boswellia sacra; assembly: GCA_013180625.2. NCBI lineage: Eukaryota > Viridiplantae > Streptophyta > Magnoliopsida > Sapindales > Burseraceae > Boswellia > Boswellia sacra. The sequence goes on from SNVD02010513.1 coordinate 8,624, forward strand.
CGTGGTAAATACAATACAACATGGAGACATTCCAGAAAATGAAAGGGAAGGGAAAAACTTAGCAAATTTGATGTAATTCTCTTTGGATTGTAGTTCTTCCTCTTTCCAAGCTTCCTTTCTCCTTCAAGAACTCCAGGAGATGAAAAAATTCCAGAGTTGCAGCCTCTACCACGTTCTCCCCTCTTCAAGTTATGAAAATAAAACCCTAAAATGTGTTTAAATACTCTGCTACAGTAACGTGCTACAGTGTCCCGTATTATACATGCTACAGTGATGTGTGAATTACATTTCTACACTTCTCACACTGTTTTGATTACAACTTTCGGTACACTGAATGGATTCACAAACCGTAAATTTCTTCAAAAAGTAGACTTTGAGAGCTTTTCAACGGTATATGATGTGTCATCGGGTTCATTGTGTTGACCTAGGTATGGCAACCCAAGAGGGGGGGTGAATTGGGTTTTTATTTATCAAAACGGATTTAGAAAACTTTTCTTGAAAGATCAAAATTAGTTCACTCTTTCTTTGAAAATAAAGGTGAACAAGATAAAATTAGAATTTATCAAAGATGCAATCAAAAGAATAATAATGATGAACAATCACAAGTGCAAGTAAATGTAAAGAGGAAAGGGATAGAGAGAGTGCAAACTCAATTTACGTGGTTCGGCAAACCTTGCCTACGTCCACGAGCTCCTAGCTCCACCAGCTAAGCTTTCCACTAAGTTGTAGAAATCTTTACAACTTGCTTGATGAACAACCTCACCAAGACTTTTTCCTTCAACCATTGATAACACCACACCAAGAGTTCTTCTTGATGAACAACCTCACCAAGGCAACTTCCTTCAACCCTTGATAACACCACACCAAGAGTTCTTCTTGATGAACAACCTCACCAAGGCAACTTCCTTCAACTCTTGATAACACCACAACAAGAGTTCTCTCAAGAATAACTATTATCCCTTACAATAATATCTCACTCTCACCACAATACAAGAACAAAGATAATTTTTACAACAAAAGTATAACTCTCTTCAAAGAGTAGATAAATAATATAAAAGCTCTCTAGACTTGATATTTCTCTTGCTTTTTGCTTGATAAAATACTTCTCTTGCACTTATCTTTCTGAATGCATGCATGGGAGAAGGGCTCCTTTTATAGGCAAATAGGATGAACTTAATCAAGTGAAGACACCAACTCCAAATTTTCTGCCCACCATAAAAACCATAATCTTGTCTTCCATTTTTGTCAATGTTTCGTTTGAAATTTGAAAATCTACAAAACATAAAAGATTTGCACATTTGAATAATCTTTCCAACGCATTAAGAATCAATTCATTTGGATATCTGTAGCTCAAGATATGGCCAAAACACCATTCGGTGCTCATGTGACTTGATTTTTCTTTCTTGTGTCAGTCCACCAAATTGAATGATAATTATGTCAGCATTCCGTTTGAAATTTGAATATCTTCAAAACATCAAAGATCTGCATATTTGGATAATCTTTCCAAAACATTAAGAATCAAAGTATTTGGATATCTCTATCTTAAGATATGGCCAAAACACCATTCGGTGCTCATGTGAGTTGATTTTTCTTCTCTGTGTCAGTCCACCGAATTGCATGTCAATTATGCCGGCCTTCTGTTTGAAATTTGAATTTTTTCAAACATATGAAATGTTCTTCATTAAGTCATCTTTCCAATGCCGTAAGAATCAAGTCATTTTGATTTTTCTAGCTCAATATATGTCCAAAGGAGTATTCGGTACTCATGTCAGCTGCTTCCATTTGTCTTTCAACTTGCATGATGATTTGGACAACCTTGCACTTGAAATTTGAATTTCATTAAAACATATGAAATGTTATAAATTGAGTAAGCTTTCCAAAGGCTCAAGAATCACGTCATTTGGATATTTGTAGAGATATATATGACCCATTGATTGAACATTGCTCATGTGACCACTTCATTGTGAGTCAATCCTTGTTCTAAGCTTTGTGCCTTTACATGTAGTCTTCTCCTTACTTCACACTTCCATTTTAATAAGCCTCTTCTGATTTAAAATTATTCATAATCTTAACTCTTTCACATAAATAACATGTTAGTGAATCGCATTAATCAATGTTATTGTTATAATCAAAATTATCATGTAGCCTTTAGGCTAACATCTCCCCCTTTTTGATGAATGACAATCATGTGCTTTAAATATAATCTAAAATCAGAATGAAAATAAAAATCACAATTAAGCAAAGAATGGCACTTGTTATGAATATAAGCAATCCAACTCAACTATTTCTCCCCCTTTTGTTATCATCAAAAAGATGTAATCAAATTAACTACTCCCCTAAATATATTCTCCCCCTTAACATATGCTACCATTCAAAGATTATCATATAAAAACAAAATTAAGACATATCCAACATGCCTAATTCTCTTCTAATTATGCTAAATCTATCTTGACTAAGGGGGTTTAGTAAATATATCAGCTAATTGTTTCTCGGTGGGAACAAATTCTAAAGAAATATTACCTTTTTGCTCATGATCTCTAATAACTATGTGTCTAATCTCTATCTGCTTAGGTCCTAGAGGTGTTTGTATGATTATTTTGAAATGTTGATGGCACTTGTATTGTCACATTTGATGGGATATTGATCAAGATACCACACCATAATCTTTACAAGTTTGTTTCTCCAAAAGTATTGTCACGAACACTTCCTACTTGCAAATATACTCTCGCTGTCCTGCGTTGAATAAGGCATACAGCATTTGTTTTCTACTATACCATAGAGAACTAATGCTGTCCTAGAAATGGCAAAGCCACTAGTGGATCTTTCTATCAAGAGACTTCCAGCAAAGTTCCCTACATCCGAATAACTATTAGATCAAAATTATCACTTAGGATACCAAAGACCTAGATTTATGATTCCAAGAAGATATCTAAATATTCTCTTGACAGCCTTAAGGTGAGATTCCTTTGAACAAGATTGAAATCTAGCACACATACACACACTAAACATAATATCAAGTCTACTAGCAGTTAAATACAAAAGAGAGCCAATCATACCTCGATATTTTGTTACCTCAACATCTTTTCCTTTCTCATCTTTGTCAAGCTTGGTTAATGTACCCATAGTTGTGTTATATGTCCTTGAATTATCCATGCCAAACTTCTTGAGAAGATCTCTTGTGTATTTAGCTTGATTAATGAAGATCCCATCTGTTGATTGCTTGATTTGAAGTCCAAGGAAGAAATTTAATTCTCCCATTAAGCTCATTTCAAATTCTTGTTGCATGCACTTGGAAAATTCCTCACACATAAAGACATTAGTAGCACCAAATATAATATCATCAACATAGATTTTAACAATTAATAAATCATCATTTTTTTGTTTAACAAAAAGAGTAGTATCAACTTTTTTCATTTCGAAACCATTATCAATGAGAAATTTGCTCAATCTATCATACCATGCTCTTGGTGCTTGTTTCAAGCCATAAAGTGCCTTTTTGAGTTTGAAAACATGGTTTGGAAAATCATGATTTTGAAAACCAAGAGGTTGCTCTACATATACTTCCTCCATAATGTAACCATTTAAAATGCACTTTTGACATCCATTTGATATAATGTAAAATTTTTATAACATGCAAATGCACACAACATTCTAATTGATTCTAATCTAGCAACCGGTGCAAAGGTTTCCTCATAATCAATACCTTCTTCTTGATTGTATCCTTGAGCAACAAGTCTAGCTTTGTTTCTAATAATGGTGCCATTTTCATCTATTTTATTTCTAAAAATCCATTTAGTACCTATAATAGAATGATTTTTAGGTCTAGGGACTAATTCCCAAACTTGATTTCTCTCAAATTGATTCAATTCTTCTTGCCTAGCCAAAATCCAACTTTCGTCATTTTCGGCTTCTTTAAAAGATTTTGGTTCAAATTGAGAGACAAAAGCAAAATGATTACAAAGTTCTTAAAAGAAGATCTAGTTTTCATACCTTGTGATGGTTCACCAACAATGAGATCTTTAGGGTGAGCTTTTGCATACCTCCATTCCTTTGGTAATTCTTGGGAAGAATCATTTACGTCCACAAGCTTTTCTTGTTGAAGTTGTAATTCATCTTGGCTCGTTTCATCAAGCCTTGATTCCTTGATTTGCCTTTCTACCTCAACAACATCATCATCTAAATTCTTTGAAGAAATAACATTAGTTTCATCAAATTCAATATGCATAGATTCTTCAATAGTAAGAGTCTTTTTGTTAAAAACTCTATATGCTTTACTATGGTTGGAGTAACCAACAAAAATTCCAACATCGGCTTTTGCATCAAATTTTTCAAGGTTATCCTTAGTGTTTAAAATAAAACATTTACATCCAAAAACTTTAAAAAATCCAATGTTGGGTTTTCTTCCTTTCCAAAGTTCATAAGGAGTTTTCTTTATTAAAGCTCTAATATGAACTCTATTGATTATAAAGCATGTGGTATTAACGGCTTCGGCCCAAAAATATTTTGGCAAATTATTTTCAAGTAACATGGTCCTAGCCATTTCTTGGATATTCCTATTTTTCCTTTCAACAACACCATTTTATTGTGGAGTTCTAGGTGAGGAAAAATTATGCTCAAAACCATTTTCATCACAAAGATTTTCAAATGCAACATTGTCTACTTCACCACCATGATCACTCCTAATGGACACAATAGAATACCCTTTTTGATTTTGGACTCTTTTTGCAAATTTTGAAAAAGCTTGTATGGCCTCATTTTTAGTTTTCAAGAATAATACCCAAGTGAATCTTGAATAATCATCCACAATAACAAAAACATAATACTTTCCACCAAGGCTTTGAGTTCTTGATGGTCCAAATAAATCCAAATGAAGTAATTGTAGAGGTTTATTTGTTGAAATAAATTTCTTTTGTTTAAAAGAAGTTCTCACTTGTTTTCCAAATTGCAAGCATCACAAATCTTATCATTTTTAAATTTTATTTTTGGAAGACCATCAACTAAATCATTTTTAGAAATTTTTGAAATTGTGTCCATGCTAGCATCACCTAATCTTCTATGCCATAACCAAGCATCATGATTAACAATGAAACAATTTTCTACATGATCATTAACATCAATATCAATTGTATAAATATTACCACATCTATTACCAACAAATAATGTCTTATTGTTACTAACATCCTTAATCACACATCTATTAGGCTCAAAAGTAACAAAATATCCCTTATCACATAATTGACTAATGCTAATCAAATCATGTTTCAAACCATGAACAAGCAAAACATCTTTAATAATAAGTGAAGAAGGGTTACCAATATCACCATGTCCGATTCCCCTTCCTTTGGCATTATCACCGAAGGTCACATATCCTCCTTTCTTCATGATTAATCTTGAGAACTTGGAGGCATCTCCGATCATATGCCTTGAGCATCCACTATCTAGTACCACTGTATTTTGCCACTCCTTTGTCTCTACAATCAACATTCAAGGAGTAACTTTTTGGTACCCAAAAGTTCTTGGGTCATTGGGGGTTAGTTTTGGTACTTTTTGGAACCCATATTTGTTTCAAATTAGGATTTCTCTTAATATAGCAAGAATGCACTTTGTGTCCTTTTCTTCCACAATAAGTACATGAATGATTAGGATTATTCCTAGAAGATGCATGAGCAAAATAATTTTTAAAATACTTTTGATTTTTATGAGTTTATATCCTAAACCTCTTTTATCAAAAACACACCTTTGGTTTTGTAACATAGAATTCCAATTTTTTGTGCTTTTTGTAAAACTATCAATAATATTTCTTAAGTCATTATTTTCCTTTTTCAAAATAGCATTTTGTTTCTCTAATTTATGAAAATCCTTTTGTTTTGAAATGTCATTTTTAGTTTTTAATAAATGTATTTGACTTTCCAAACTTTCAAAATCTTTTTGCTTTAAAATTTCATTTTCATTTTCTAAAGCTTCATTTATTTCTACCACCTCTTCTAATTGAGATAACATGATTTTTGACTTCTTTTTGAAAGCATTTATTTTTGAATTTTGCTTATCAACTTGCACATGTAAATTTTGGAATGCTTCAAGTAATTCATCATATGAAAGTTTAGGATCATAGTTTAGAATACTTACCTCCTCTTCACTTAAAGCCATGAAGCACATGTTTGCCACTTCGCAATCTTCTTCTTCGGTGGAGCTAGCTTCACTATCATCCCAATTTGTGGCTTTCATTGCTTTGGATTTCTTGTTTTGACTCTTAAAGTAAGGACAATCTATCTTTACATGTCCCGGTTTCTTGCATTCATAGCAAATAACTTGATCATTTTTCTTATCTTGCTTTGAGCTTTGCCCTTTGTACTCCCTTCTAGAATTCTTCTTGAATCCTTGGTTTCTTCTAATCATCCTTTTTTAGCTTTCTTGTAATAAATGCAAGATCTTCATAATCTCCTTCATCATCGGACTCATCATCTTCTTTTGTTGAAGATTTGAATGCAATGTTTTTCTTTTTCTTGAAATCTTCTTCATTCTCCTTCAAGGTGATTTCATGAGTCATGAGAGAACCCATAAGTTCTTCTAATGGTAGTTTGGTGAGGTCCTTTGCTTCTTGAATTGCCGTCACCTTTGGCTCCTAAGATTTTGGTAGACACCTAAGAATCTTTCTCACCATTTCAACATTAGAATAAGATTTACCAAGAGATTTCAAACCATTGACAATATCCGTAATTCTAGTAAACATTTCAGAAATTGATTCATCCGATTTCATCTTAAAAAGCTCATAACTATGAACTAGCATACTAATTTTGGATTCTTTAACTTGACTAGTTCCTTCCTGAGTTACTTCAAGTGTGTGCCATATTTCTTGTGCCGTAGAACAAGTAGATATTCTATTAAACTCATTTCTATCTAGAGCACAATACAGCACATTCATAGCTTTAGCATTCAAACTCAATTTCCTTTTATCATCTTCACTAAACTCTTTAGGTTCTTTAAGCATGCATTCCCCATTTTCAATTTTGGTAGGAACAAAAGGTCCTTCCAAACAATAGACCACAAATCATAATCAAAAGATTTCAAGAAAATACTCATTCTAGTTTTCCAATAAGAGTAATCACTTCCATTAAAAAATGGAGGTCTAGAGATAGAAAGTCCCTCAACATATGAAGTTGAATTAAAAGTTGCCATAGCTCAAAAATCGATTAAGATTTAATAAATTGAGCACCTTGCTCTGTACACTTGTTGACCCAGGTATGGAAACCTCAAGCGGGTGGGTGGGAATTGGGTTTTTTAATTTATCAAACGGATTTTGTAAAACTTTTTCTTTGAGATCAAAATTTATATAACTCTTTGCCTTTGAGAATAAAGGTGAAGAAGATGAAATAAATGCAATCAAGAGAATAGCAATAAAGAACAATCACAAGTGCAAGTAAATCTACAGAGGATAGGGATAGAGAGAGTGCAAACTCAATTTACGTGGTTCGGCAAACCTTGCCTACGTCCACGGGCTCCTAGCTCCACGAGCTAAGCATTCAACTAAGTTGTAGAAATCTTTTACAACTTGCTTGATGAACAACCTCACCAAGACTTTTTCTTCCAACTCTTGATAACACCACACCAAGAGTTCTTCTTGATGAACAACCTCACCAAGGCAACTTCCGTCAACCCTTGATAACACCACACCAAGAGTTCTTCTTGATGAACAACCTCACCAAGGCAACTTCCTTCAACCCTTGATAACACCACACCAAGAGTTCTTCTTGATGAACAATCTCACCAAAGCAACTTCCTTCAACTCTTGATAACACACAACAAGAGTTCTCTCAAGGATAACTATTATCCTTTACAATAATATCCCACTCTCACCACAATACAAGAACAAAGATAATTTTTACAACAAAAGTATAACTCTCTTCAAAGAGTAGATAAATAATATAAAATCTCTCTAGACTTGATATTTCTCTTGCTTTGTGCTTGATAAAATGCTTCTCTTGCACTTGTTGAATGCATGGGAGAATGGCTCCTTTTATAGGCAAATGAGATGAACTTAATCAAGTGAAGACACCAACTCCAAATTTTCTGCCCACCATAAAACCGTAATTTTGTCTGTCATTTTTGTCAATGTTCCGTTTAAAATTTGAAAATCTGCAAAACATAAAAGATTTTCAATTTTGAATAATCTTTCCAACGCATCAAGAATCAAGTCATTTGGATATCTGTAACTCAAGATATTGCCAAAACACCATTCGGTGCTCATGTGACTTGATTTTTCTTTCTTGTGTCAGTCCACCAAATTGAATGATAATTATGTCAGCCTTCCGTTTGAAATTTGAATTTCTTCAAAACATGAAAGATCTGTATATTTGAATAATATTTCCAAAACATTAAGAATCAAAGCATTTGGATATCTCTATCGTAAGATATGGCCAAAACACCATTCGGTGCTTATGTGAGTTGATTTTTCTTCTTTGTGTCAGTAAACCGAATTGCATGTCAATTATGTCAGCCTTCTGTTTGAAATTTGAATTTTTTCAAAACATATGAAATGTTCTTCATTAAGTCATCTTTCCAATGCCACAAGAATCAAGACATTTTCATTTTTCTAGCTCAAGATATGTCCAAAGGAGTATTCGGTGCTCATGTCAGCTGCTTCCATTTGTCTTTCAACTTGCATGATGATTTGGACACCTTGCACTTGAAATTTGAATTTCATTAAAACATATGAAATGTTATAAATTGAGTAAGCTTTCCAAAGGCTCAAGAATCACGTCATTTGGATATTTGTAGAGATATATATGACCAATTGATTGAACATTGCTCATGTGTCACATTCCTTGAGTCAATCCTTGTTCTTAAACTTTGGTGCCTTTAACATGTAGTCTTCTCCTTAGCTTCAACACTTCATTTTAATAAGCCTCTTCTTGATTTTAAAATTATTTCAATGATCTTACTCTTGCACATAAATAAACATGTTAGTAAATCTCAATTAATCAATGTGTATTGTTATCATCAAAATTATCATGTAGCCTTAGGGCTAACAGATAAAAGTAGATCCCATGAGGTTAAGGCAATTATTGAAATTCTATACACAAGACTGAAAAAGAAGTTTGAAGCTTTCTTAGTAAAATTCAGTGCATTGGTTGATTCATTGCTAAGTTGACGATGGTCTATGTACCCATTTTTAGTCTTTTAAAAAAAGATCAGCCTATGAAGTGGAATGACCAATGTTAAGGGGCGTTTGAGAAAATTAAGAAGTATTTGTGGAATCCACTAGTCTTGAGGCTGCCAAAGCCTAACAAGAGGCTAATCATTTGTTTGGCTTTTAAGAAGGAGGCCGCTAGTGCCATACTAGCATAAGAAGACCAAAATGGTATCGATCATGCCATTTATTATCTTAGCAAGAAGTTATTGCCAAACAAGATGAAGTACAGTTACGTGGAGAATACGTGCTTGGCTATGGCATGGCTCTTAAAGAAGTTAAGGCACTACTTTTAGTCTTACAAGATCAAGGATGTATCGAAGGAAAACCCGATGAAGTGTCTTTACGAAGCACCATCATTGGTAGGGAAGCTAGCAAGGTGGTTAGTTCAATCATTATAATTTGACATTGAATATGTCACTAAGACGATGGGGAAAGAAAGAGTTATTGCAGAATTCTTCGCCATGAATCTGGTCAATGACGAATCATGAGAGTTAGATTTCCCATTTGAACATTTAGGGGTAATCTCAGTGTTAGAATAGAGGATGTTCTTTGACGAAGCGGTCAATATAAATAGTGTTGGAATAGAGGTCCTCCAAAATCTCACCGACTAAAGAAGTCATTCCTTTTTCTAAAAAGATGGAGTTACAATCACAAACAATATGGTTGAGGCTTTTGGGCTGGAGGTCTTGATTGCAATAGGAGTGGATGAAGTAGAAGTGTTGGGAGACTCAAGTTGGTCATTTCACAGGCCAATGAAGATTGGGATTTGAAGGAGGAAAGGCTTATATTGTATCGAGAGCATGTCCAGCAGTTGGTTGGAAGGTTCAGGCAGTGTACCTTCATCTATCTTTCTAGAAATGAGAATCAAACGGCAAAGGCCTTGGCTGCTTCGGCATTCGTTTAGGTGAGTACTCAAGAGTTATTAGTGAGACCAATAGAGATAGTACAAGCATGGGTACTTGTTGGATCGAATCACAAATAATAGAGGTTAAAGCAAATGAGAGGCCATGGTTCTATGATATGAAGAGGTATACAGAAGATAAAATTCTTCCAACTAAGGCTAGTGAGAAGATTAAGGCTGTGTTACATAGGTTGGCCTAACAATTTATTTGCAACCAAGGAGTGATGTACAAACAAATGCCAGAATGGATGCAGTATGTGTTGATCAGAACGAAGATAGAAGACTTATGGAAGAAATCCATAGTGGTGTATATGGGCCACACATGAATGGGCTGATGCTGGCAAACAAGATTATGCAAAAAGGCTTTTATTGACTAACCATAAGGATAGACTATGTGCAGTTTATGAAGAAGTGTCATCAATGCCAAATCAATGGAATATTTATCAACCACCTTAAAGCTACAAGGAACGATAGCACCTTGGCCCTTTGCTACATAAGGCATTGACATAATTAGAAAGATAAAACTGTCAACCTTTAATGGGTATCGGTTTCTAGTAGTAGCAATTGACTACTTCTCCAAGCGGATATATTTGGTGTGCCTCACCATGTTGTAACTAACACTAGAGTGTAGTTTCAAGTTGAGACTAAAGCCTTGTTCCAAAAGTATAAGATTTAGAATCATAAGTCGTCTCCATATCAGCCACAAGCGAATGGAGTAGTAGAAATGTCCAATAAGAATATCAAGAAGATGTTAGCTAAGATAGTACAAACATACAAAGATTGGACAGTGAAACTGTTGCTTGTATTATGAGGTTTTCGAACCACACCTAGAAGCTCACCAGGCATGACACCATTCTCATTAATTTATGGTTCTGAAGTAGTTCTACCAATTGAAATAGAAATGAAGTCAACGAAGGTTTTGATAAAAGCAAAAATTCCTAAAAGTGAATTGATTCGTAATAGATGTGAATAATTGGCCTTGATTGATGAGAAGAGAATGAAGGCAAGATATCACATGTAGTTGTTGATAGGTGTCTATTTATGTATTATTTTTATATCAATTCGTCCTTGTTTCTTTGCTATATTCCTTGGTATTTTTATGTTTTTGTGTGGTTTTGATGTTTGTAGGAGTTTTGGAGCAACTTGCACAAAAAATGGAGTAAAACCCTTCATTTTCACCTCTGCTAATCAGTGATCTTCTCGGATTTAATTGTATTGATATACAATGAACACGATGACATGTTATATACCGTTTGAAAGCTCTCGAAGTCTATTTTCTGGAGAAATTTACGGTTTATAAATCCATTCAGTGTACCAAAAGTTTTAATCAAAACAGTGTGAGATGTATAGAAATATAATTCCACAAGTCACTGTAGCATGTATAATACGGGGCACTGTAGCAAGTCACTGTATCAGAGTATTTAAACACATTTTAGGGTTTTATTTTCATAACTTGAAGAGGGGAGAACGTGGTGGAGGCTGCAGCTCTGAAATTCTTTCATCTCTTAGAGTTCTTGAAGGAGAAAGGAAGCTTGGAAAGAGGAAGAACTACAATCCAAAGAGAATTACATCAAATTTGCTAAGTTTTTCCCTTCCCTTTTCATTTTCTGGAATGTCTCCATGTTGTATTGTATTTACCACGTTCTTAAACATGTGTAACTGAATCTAAATTGGTTGAGGGTGATTTCAAAGCCCCTGATATGGTTTTTTGTAAGTTGATTGTGTAAGGAATTGTTATCCAATTCTCTAATTGAAGTTGCTTGTATTCTCCCATATTTAATGCTTATGATTGCTTGCTGATTGTACTTGAGTGGCCAACTGAATATAATCTGGTTGTGATTTATTGCTAAACTAGAAATCTTGATCCGTAATTGTCTTGAATTTCTAATCATTAGTAGCAAAATTGTGATCAGAGATTACAATTGGAGAATATAACCTAAGTTAAATAATCCGCGCTTGTGTGTTTATTGCTTAGATCAACCTATCTTTCTTATCATAATGCATCCATTGAATTAAACTCAGAGAGCTTGTTCTAGGTTGTTTAATGGATAGAGATTAAATAAAGAGCTTGTTTTATTAAACAACAAAGTAAGGAAAGATTGGGATAACAGAGCTTGTTGTTATCTACGGTTGATAACTTCAATGCTGTAATTGGATTACAATTCTAGTTTAATTCACAAATTCATATCTTGTGGCAGAGAATGAACTCTTAACCAAGTGTCTCTCATTGATTTTTCACTCCATTTAACTTTGCTTTGTGTTATTCTTCATTTGCTTTCGTATTAAGTTTAGTTAATCAATCAACAAACCCCACCCCACCCCTCTGTTTAGTTTATTATTGCTGGAAAATAACAAATTCAATTAGAATCAATCCTCGTGGGAACGATATCTACTTATCACTTTATTACTTGTGCGACTAGTATACTTGCTAGTTTCAAACGTATCAAGTTTTTGGCGCCGTTGCCGGGGATTGATTTTCTAATCGATTTGTTATTTTGTTTTCATTGTTGATTCATATTTTTGTTTGTTTTTCTTTTTTGATTGTTTGTGTTTAGACGACATGGTAGTAAACCTCCAACAATTCAGTAGCTGATTTGAGCCACAATTACATTGGAGTGTAAATGAGGTAAGCACTCAGAACATTGAACAACAACTTTCTGAGCTAACTTCTTTTGTGGAAAACATGGCTGTAGGAGATGAGGAGATATGCAGAAATCTTTATGCATGTGGGGTAATTCTACCTAGAGCATCCAATTGAATGTATCCAACTTTACAAGAAGAATAATATGGAACGAGCCAATACCATGGGTGGATTTCCAGGACAACCAATGCAATGGTATGATCCCTTCTCTAATACTTATAATGCCGGATGGGGAGATCACCCTAATTTTAATTACTGGAATCATCAACCAATCGCCCTAAATGCCATACCAAATTGGTCACAAGGTTTTAATCAACCTAGAGTGCAGCAACCTTTTCAAATGCAACCACCACCAATGCCACATCCTGCACCGCAACCAGCTTCACAAAACTCAGGTATGTCTCTCCAGGACATTGTTAATGCACTTGCCATTAACACAATGCAATTCCAGCAGGAAACTGGGGCAAGTATCCAAAACCTGGCAAATCAAATGGGATAATTGGCCACTAGCATGAGCAAATTCGAGGGCCAAGGCTCAGAAGAATTATCTTGTCAAACGGTGATCAATCCAAGAGAGAATTCTTGTGCGATAACTTTGCAAAATGAAGAGCAATTAGATGTCCTGCCAAAGAAATCACAAACTGATGAAGGAGATGACACCACTTCCACCATGAACAAAACACTGACTTCTCAGGTAAATCCTATAACTCCCATTCCTTCATATGTTTCTCCTCCACTTTTTCCTAGTAGATTTGCAAAATTGAAGGAGAAACAAGAACAAGAAATCCTGGAAACTTCTCACAAAATCGAGGTAAATATACCAACTTCTGGATGCTGCTTTGAGCAATTACCAAAAAAAAAAATAGAACCGAACAGATCGTGTGTACAAACATTATCTCCAGGCGATTATGCACCAACAGAGATATATTGAAGAGAACATGAGAAAGTAAGTGTGGGGAAAATGTTCATTCATGCTGTAGTTGCAAGAAAACTTCCTACCACAAAATGCAAAGATCCCAGTTGAAATTTTCTAATAATTTTATGTCACAACAATGTTTTGAGTTAACTCGCAAGAATGGAGTGGATGTCGCTATTAGTGAACACATAAGGATAGAAAGTTTCAAAGAACCAAGAAAGCTGATACAAGTGTCTAAAGAAGTGGAGGAAGCTGTGACAAGCTTGGATGAGACTATAGCTATCACCACAAATAGGTATGATGTTTCGTAAATTGAATTGCCTTTATCTAATGAGAAACTTCTTCCTTCTGTGATGAAAGCCAATACCTTGGAGCTTAAGTCACTTCCAGATCATTTGAATTATGGATTCTTGGGTGAGAATGATACTTTGCGAGTTACAATGGAAATGGGCCTTGCACGAATACAAGAAGAAAACTCGTCCGAATACTTACAGATCACAAAATAGCTATTGAGTGGACAATTGTTGAAATCCAAGGCCCATCCATATGCATTGACCGTATCTTGTTAGAAGAGGGATCCAAGCCCATTAGGGAAGCACAATAGAAATTGGATCCTCTCATGATGGAACCAACGTCGGGCTGAGGACGTTAAACCAAGCGCTTATTGGGAGGCAACCCAATGTTTTTGAAAAATAAAAAAAAGAAGAAAAGAAAAATAAAATGAGGTAATAATGATCGATTTTTGTGTCTCGAGGAGATTCCTTTCATAGGCCATCAAATTGATCAGGTTTTATCTCTCTTTGCCATCTGTCTTATTTGTTTTTATATTTTTTACTTGTTTTTGACTTTTGTTTGCTATTGTGTTGTTATCTCTTTTATGTGTCTTTAGTTTCGTTTCTGCTCTTTTCTTTTCCTTTCTTTTGTTCAATTTGATTACTCTGTGCTTTGAGCTCATGTGTTGGCACGCATCTTACGATGGGAAACATCCAAACAGGATGTTTAGTTCATACTCGCCAAAGGTTGAACGGTGCTATCTTGGAAAGAAAAACAAAAACCCATCACATTTCGGTAATACACTCTTCTTATTTCTCGCTTCAATGGATCCCGACTTCTTTCTGTCTCAAACCTATCGAATATTTTACACCGTTACACCTGTCCTCAAAACGCTGTGTTTAAAATTTATAAAGTACGAGATGATAGACTTTTGGGGACGTTGATTATGCTCCTAATGTGCCGGCTTAGATAATACCGATGGCTTTAAAATCGCGAGCCCAAGTACGATTGTTCCGGAATGACCGGACATTAATCTCTGCAAAATACATGCCTGGTTCTATGGAAAGAGCTACTACGCCAAGAGGCGAAGAGCGAAAAGGTTACAAGTATGTTATAAATGTGCTAGATGGAATTGTAACCAGACTTGTCGTTCATTAGGTTTTGCGTCCACGAATAGAGAAGATAAACTTTCATTTTATTAAGAATGGTTTGAGTAATGAGTCGCTGGATAATGTTTTGTTAACTCTCGAGTCACATTCTTGTGGACTTGTTCAGCGTGAATTACTTAATCTTGGACACAATTTCGTGATGAATTTCAGTGTTATAGTCTAGGGAATCTGACTAAAAACGACCCTGTTTGCCAGTTTAGAAGAAAACTGGATGGGAAGCAAATCCCCGACTCATATAAGGCGTTTCAGCCGTTACTGGACGTAAAACCAGAGGAAGATGTGAGCCACAATCACAAATACTTGTATATTTGAATGTGTATAGTTGTTGTCGGATTTTGTTGCTTTCTTGTTTCGTTTGATCTGATTATCAATGTTGTTTTTGTGTTGTTGTTGTTTGTTGATTTTGTTTGTTTTAATTTCAAGTTTCTTTTTGACAAACCATATGACTACCCTATGACATAAGCACACGTGGGAGATAAGTGTGGAGGTTTTGTCAACCTCCGCCGAAGGTATATCTCTACTTTTCATGCTTCACGTGGGAGACAAGTGTGGCGGTTTTGTCAAACCCCACCGAAAGTATCTTTCTATTTTTCATGCTTCACGTGGGAGACAAGTGTGTAGGTTTTGTCAAACCCCGCCGAAAGCATATCTCATTTTTTCAAATCTTGGGGCGATAAATCTGCATCCAGCAACTCCCACCGAAATTATGTCCCCATGTGTCAAATTTGAGAGTTTTACGTGCGTATATATCCATGTTGCATATTTTGAAATGTCATTTTATAACCTGTCTTGCACTTGAATCGCATAATACTTAACGTACATCATTGTCTTACACAAGTTTAGAGCACTTTTATAAATGGGGAAAATACCAATTCGGCGATTCCAAAATATATGCGTATTTTGTGGATCGCAATTTGGTAAAGATGGAGAGTTTACAACAGCAACTCTTGATCTTGGTAGGACATTAGCTGCGAGGGGTATTCATTTGATTTATGGAGGGGGTAGTCTTGGGTTTATGGGGTGTGTGTCGACAGCTGCATCCTTGGGAGGAAGTAAAGTTCTCGGCATTATCCCTAAACCATTAGCTGTGCGAGATATCATAGGCAACACAATGGGGGAAGAGTTACAGGTCTCTAGCATGCATGAGCGTATTGCACTATGGTCATTAAATCTGATGCATTTATAGCTTTGCCCGGTGGCTATGGTACAGTAGAGGAGATATTTCAAATCACCTCTTGGGCACAGCTAAACATCCATAAAAAACCCATTGGTTTGTTAAATGTCAATAATTTTTTTGATGGTTTTTTGTCTTTTCTTGATCAAGCTGTAGAAAAAAATTTTATCTCACCATCAGCGAGGCAAATCCTTGTTACAGCTTCAACGGCAGGGGAGTTAATTGACAAACTACAAGAATTCTTCTATTCGCCTGATCCAACAACAGCTCGGATTGATTGGTTTGGAGAAGGCAATAAGAGGCGTAAACTGGATTTAACACTCCATCTGTAATCTCTATTTGCTGGTTTGCTTCGTTTTTGTTTGCTTTTCTTTTTAGTGTGTTTATTTGAGATTTTTCATGTCGTTTCTTTTGAGCTTTTTCAGGTTATTTCTTTCGTCCCAGGTAATATTTTCTAATCTCGGTTTTTAGAGTTGTGGCTTAAAAAGTTCAAGTTCTCTTGAAACGCATTCTGGATCTCTTCAATCCATAATGGCTGAATAAGGAGGCTAACTTCTAAACTTTTTAGACCTATTCTAACTGCCTTATTTGTGTTTACTGATTTGTTGGACTTTATTATTTTCTGAGTAAGTTTAGTTTTATGTAATTTTGAGTTATTGTGTGTTTTTGTCTTTATCAGTTTCGATTAAAAAAAAAACAAATCGTGGAAAAACCTGAGAATGGCAGAATATGGGGTTTCCTTAACTCTTGAAACGCATTCTCTCTCAATAAATCTGTAGTTTGTTTATTTCATGTTGTTTGAAGTGTCTTGTTTCTTGTTTTGTTCTTTCATAATAAAGGTATATAGGCTGGAAACCTTAAGTCTGCGGGCTATTGGTCATAAGGATTGTTGAAATATACAATCTTGACTCAGGTGTAACAACGCCACGTACCTCTTTTCTTGCATTTTGTGGGTCGATGATAAGATAATGATTGAATTAAGAATAACTCTTGGAAATGATAAATGATGCATGGATCTGTGTGCTTGAAATGTCTATTGGTTTTCGCTTTGCTTTTGATTCCTTACGCAACATTGAGCACTGAGCTATTATCACTGAGTTATTTGTTCACTCAGAGAAAGTTTATGTAATTTAAATGCTTCTTCAGATTTTAATGAATTCTAGAACTTGTTTGATGGTCACTCGAGGCGAAATCCTAGACTGTGCAACATTGGGGAAATGATTTAGGCCATCTTTGGACCGTTTGAGCCTTAATAGCCAACCTTGACTGAAATTGATCCCTAGTTCCCCCTTTGAGCCTTTGTAAGCCTTTTTATTTGTTAACTCACTAAAAGATTTCCTAACCTCAAATGAATTTATTCCAAACAGTTTATCCCTTACCTATGAGCATGTAGATCATTCACAATTAAATTCTGAGCTATGTTCTGGTTTTGGAAAGTTAGTGGAGGTTGGGATGTGTCATGAGCAATGCAAGTGAGTCCTATTGTGTTTGTAAAAAGAAAAAAAAAAGAAAAAAAAAATCTGTACTTATCTTTCACGTACTTAAACATTGAGGACAATGTATTGTTTAAGTGTGGGGGAGTGGAATTTTAATTAAAAAAAAAAGAAAAAAAGAAAAAAAAGAAGTTCTATACCCTTAGGTGTTCTTAAAAAGAATGAAACATGGGTGTAGTTTCTTTTGTTTTCTAAAAAAAAAAAACAAAAAAAGAAAAAAAAGAAAAAAAAGAAGATTGAGTGTTCTAAATAAGTTTGGGGGAGTAACCTGGTGAATTAAAATAAAGTGTGTTATAGGGTTGAGCTCTACATAATCTTGAATGATTTATGTGTTTGTGGGTGATTTGAGCCAAATTATTATCCTTGATCATACCTTCACCCAAGCCAAACGTTACAAGCTTAATAAAGTCCTACTTGATCCTTGGTGTTGTGCATGTCTACATTAGTGGAGAGTGACTTGAAAAGCAGGCCTATGGAGTTCATTATACACACATCTTCAATATTAAATATGATTCATTTTTATGCATAAACTCATCCGGGTTACAAGTGATTAGGTGAGAATTGCTCTACACACACACAACTTGAGGAATTGAAGTGAAGCGAAACTAATCTTTGAGATAAAATTCTTGATCAAGTGCATTATTTTGAAGTTTTCCTTGGTTATAATTAAGTACAATCTTTGAGGCCTATTTGCAAGATGAAGCATTTGTGTGTTTTAATTTTTTGTTGATTCTGTTTCGGTTTAGTTTTATTTCACATTGTCGTAGTTGCTCGAGGACTAGCAAAGTCTAAGTGTGGGGGAATTTGATAAGTGTCTATTTATATATCATTTTCATATCAATTCGTCCTTGTTTCTTTGCTATATTCCTTGGTATTTTTATGTTTTTGTGTGGTTTTGATGTTTGTAGGAGTTTTGGAGCAACTTGCACAAAAATGGAGTAAACCCTTCATTTTCACCTCTGCTAGTCAGTGATCTTCTCGGATTTAATTGTATTGATATACAATGAACCCGACTACATGTTATATACCGTTGGAAAGCTCTCGAAGTCTATTTTCTGGAGAAATTTACGGTTTATAAATCCATTCAGTGTACCAAAAGTTTTAATCAAAACAGTGTGAGATGTATAGAAATATAATTCCACAAGTCACTGTAGCATGTATAATACGGGGCACTGTAGCAAGTCACTGTAGCAGAGTATTTAAACACATTTAGGGTTTTATTTTCATAACTTGGAGAGGGGAGAACATGGTGGAGGCTAAAGCTCTGGAATTCTTTCATCTCTTGGAGTTCTTGAAGGAGAAAGGAAGCTTGGAAAGAGGAAGAACTACAATCCAAAGAGAATTACATCATTTTTGCTAAGTTTTTCCCTTCCCTTTCATTTTCTGGAATGTCTCCATGTTGTATTGTATTTACCACGTTCTTAAACATGTGTAACTGAATCTGAATTGGTTGAGGTGATTTCAAAGCCCCTGATATGGTTCTTGTAAGTTGATTGTGTAAGGAATTGTTATCCAATTCTCTAATTGAAGTTGCTTGTATTCTCCCATATTTAATGCTTATGATTGCTTGCTGATTGTATTTGAGTGCCAACTGAATATAATCTGGTTGTGATTTATTGCTAGACTAGAAATCTTGATCCGTAATTGTCTTGAAATTCTAATCATTAGTAGCAAAATTGTGATCAAAGATTACAATTGGAGAATACAACCTAAGTTAAATAATCCGAGCTTGTGTGTTTATTGCTTAGATCAACCTGTCTTTCTTTTCATAATGCATCCATTGAATTAAATTTAGAGAGCTTGTTCTACGTTGTTTAATGGATAGAGATTAAGTAAAGAGCCTATTTTATTTAACAACAAAGTAAGGAAAGATGGGGATAACAGAGCTTGTTGTTATCTACGGTTGATAACTTCAATGCTGTAATTGGATTACAATTCTATGTTACTTCACAAATTCATATCTTGTGGCAGAGAATGAACTCTTAACCAAGTGTCTCTCATTGATTTTTCACTCCATTTAACTTTGCTTTGTGTTATTCTTCATTTGCTTTCGTATTAAGTTTAGTTAATCAATCAACAAAACCCCCCCTGTTTAGTTTATTATTGTTGGAAAATAACAAATTCAATTAGAATCAATCCTCATGGGAACGATATCTACTTATCACTTTATTACTTGTGCGACTAGTATACTTGCTAGTTTCAAACGTATCAGTTGTCCCAAAAGTGGGTCACTCAAGCCTTTAGCAAAAGAATAAAGGCGAGGAGGTTCAAGGAAGGAGAAGTGGTCCTTAAACAAGCCAAACCAGTTGTGTTTGATCTAAGAAGAAAATTAGAAGCCAACTGGGAAGGACCATACGTTGTGACAGAGGTCATATCCAGTGGAGATGTCATTTTATCTGATATGGAAGGGAATGAATTCACGAAGCCTATCAACATGGACAGATTGAAAAGATATTATGTGTTGAAGTGAAATAAATAAGAAAAGAGAGTGAGAGAAAATAATTAATTAGAACACCAAAAAATCGCTAATTAATGATAGGAGTTGTCTCATTGTGTACATATTGCTTATAAACAGTTATACTTTTATCAATAAAATGAAATTGTTCAGAAGTAAATATGCTTTTTAAATGTCTTATTATTAAGGGGTATTGTTATTCAACCCCTTATTATTTCACAAAACATCAAAAAACTCCTGATTTTACAAAAATATACAGTAAACCCCCTGCCATTAGCGTCCATCTCGTTCGATTGTCTAGATTATTTAAAAAATCAATGAAATTACCTATTTACCCTTTATAAAATATTTTCCAACATTAATATTTCAATAGGCCTAAAAGCAATGCGACCTTTAAAAAAATCTTTAATTATTATAATCATTTTGAAAATAACTAAATTATGCATGTTATACTACCATTTTTGTGTTTTTTTTTTGTTTTTTCCTTCGTTTTCTTGGCAAACAAACAATTCGTCTAGTGAACTTCTTTCTTTTCTTCTCTCTTTTTTCTTTCTCTCCTTTTTTCTTTTCTTTCTTTTTCCATTTCTTTCTCTCTCTCCTTTTATTATCTCTTTTTTGTCTGGCTTCTAGAGGTAGTGTTGCCATTTCCTTCCTCAACAAATAATGACCTAGAAATAAGAACCTAGAAACATAGGAAAGTCTCAATGTGTTTCTAAGAATTTCAGTGTCCAATTGAGGTTCTAAACAATGAATATCCATGGCAAAACCACCACTATGCTTCACAAACATCCGTAAATTTCGTCTGTCCCCTCCGAAATCAAACAGTCCAACCACAAATCCAAATCATAACCACCACTAAAATTGAGAAAAAAAATTTATTTTGATACCAGATTCGATCAGTGACTCTAGAAGGCCATTGTGCTAAAAACCAATATACCCAATCAAAACCCATTTGTTTCATGTAAAGATTTATAGTAAAGGCAGTAACTTTGATATGAAAGTTTCAATTTTTTTAATTTTTTGATTCAATTGTGAAGTGCTATTTGTGTCTTGAAGTTCTTGCTCATTATGCTGGAGTTCTAATTTCATTGGTTTGTTTTGAAGAGTAAAAGAAGCGAAGAAAGTTGTTTTTTTTTTTAAGCAGTTTGAAGTGTTTAAGAGGTTTTGGTGTAGTGGGTTTAAATAGTTTGAGCAACTAAATTGGTTTTGGATGAGTTTGTGAAGTTTTTTGTTCGTTGGTTTGAGAATTTTGTTGTGAATGAAACTGAGGCTTCTTATCCATGGGGATCCTTGGATAAACAATAATTATAAAACAACAGAGGCTTCTTACCTATTTAAAAAATTGCAACTCATTGCCCATCTAATGCAAGAGATTGAACGACTGAGCTATGAATTCTTTAGTAGTACCAAAAGCTTCTCTGAAGTCGTTCACCATTAAAGCCAAGAAATGGTCTGACTTAGCTCATTGTTTCTTAAAGCTCTGTGCAGATGTCAGAAATGTAAAAAGCTTATTACACTTTGAGCATGGTAAGAGCTTTATTATCCAAATAAATATAAAATATTTTCATTTTTTTAATTACTGACTTTACTTGGCAAGTTATGAACGTTCTTCAAATGAGATGCTTTATGTGGAACCCAATTACCTAAATGAAGGAACCCAATTATCCAAATGAAGAACAGCTTCTAACTTCACATATAATATACATCACAAATCCCTAGTGTCAATTTTTAAAATCATTTAAATCAATCAATGTGCAAGATTACCGATTTTTCAATGCACTTTTTGTAACCAAGTTAATAATCCTTCATGCCAAATGACCCTTGCTACTCAAACTCCAACAAAACAGAAGGTAACAACAAGGGATTTTATGATGGTTTTTCAAAAGTGTGGGTGCTGCCTACTTTTTTCAAAAATAATAAGGAGTCGAGTGATAATACTGCTATTATTAAGCTTGGTAACAAAAGGAAAGCATATAACATCTAAGCTAATAATGAAACAATCAATATAGCTTTTAACTCTTCACTGGTGTAGGAATAGGCCTGTTGTATTACTTGCGACACTGTCTGGCTCAGGAAGTAGGGTCAGGACTAGAAGCCTACAAGGTCACCTAACTGTTATAGCGATCATGTATGTTGAAATCAAGAGCACAGGATAGATTCCTCTCAGTGACTCTAGAAGGCCAAGACTCCCTCATACACTCTAGATAGTGAGCAAACAATCTCTTAGGTTCAAATTTTGTCGACGAAGCCACTGTCCTATACTTGAGACCAGACAGATGGCACAATATAGAAGGATTATAAAAGTAACTAACGGTGAAACCTGCTAAAGGGATGCATGCGATGTAGGTTTGGGCAGCCACATGCTCCAACCTCTACTAGGGACATGATGAACACTTAAATACGCATGTTTAATAAGAGTTTAGTTCATCATGTTGCATTAATAGTGTCATTAAATTCCTCAACTTAAGCATATTTGTAGCATTTGCATCTTTGGAATTAATTCCTCTTAATTTTGGTTTTGTTACAGGTTCGGTAAAATGGGCATAACTCTCTATTTATAGATCAGAATGGTGCAATTCTTAATGTTTTGGAAAGCTGATTTAATTGTCTACAAGATTGCATTTCACAAGCATCATCAAATTCGGGCTCTTAGTTGACCAAAATTGGGCTTGAAGTGAACCCATCTACAGTCTCGACCCAGTCTGACCAGGCCTCAGTATTTGGACCGTATCTCTCAAAATACGTATCCAAATTGTGCAAATCAATATGTTCTAGAAAGCTGAGAGAAATATCTACAACTTTCATGAAGACATGTGATTAAAATTCACAACATTTCGATGTCAAAATTGATGGTCAAAGTCGGTGCCTAATGATCCCAATTGTCAAAGATATTTACAACTAATATTTGACAATTATGCCCTTGTAATTTGATAAGTTTGCCCCTGGATGTATCTATAAATAGAGGTGTCTTGTGACCCATTGGGGCATCTTGGCCTTGGCTGGAACATTTTGGCTTTGGCTAGGATCTTGTATTGTGTTTTGTGTGTTTATGTTATTAATGAATTTCTTTTTCTTGCATTTTATTTTCTTTCTATTATAATGTTCTTCTAATTTCTCTTTTGCTAAGGTGAAAGGGTGAAACCCTTGATATGAGAATAAGGATTCTCTAACCCTTAATATGTGCTTAATAATCTTAATCTTATAATTTTTATTCAATATGATTTATATTTAATTTCTTAATCAATCTTGACACCACTCGTAAAGTGGTGGTCTTGATCCATTGTCGACAATCCTTGGCACATCAAATGCTTGGATCCTTTCTAGATGATGTATGGTTCTTCCTTACCGACACGAATCTAGTTAGGAACCTTGATTTGTTGTAGACATATGATGATTGACACATTGGATGCTTGAACCCATTTACAAGAAGTGGTATAAATATTGGTAATGAAACAAATATAATTCATATAACTACAATGGGTTAATTATCCTTATTTGAAATATCAAGGGCGGATCCCCTAACCTTAGCCTTCATTGTTATTGTGTTAATTCCTCTTGTATTTTTAATTATTCTATTGTTTATGAACTTTTTATTTTATTTACTATGGTAGGTTCTACCACCTTATGAAATTGTTCTTTAATTTTACTATGGTTGGTTATACCACCTATTTTCATAGATGGTTTTACCTCCTCTTGCTTTTTGTTTTATATTTGAATGGTCGGTAATACCGCCTGCCATCTTACATATTTATTGACATTCTCTTGTTATTTCTTTGAATCATCCATATCACATTTGCTTATCTTATAATTTGTAACGCTTAAATTCCCTTCCTTGTGGATCGACCCCGGACTCACCGGGTTTATTACTTCGACACTCCTATACTTGGGAGACAATCCTTTTTCGGATGTGTCAGGACAGTACCAACAAACCTCACTGTTAGGAAAGACTTGAAGCTAATCAATATAAGAAACATGCCTCTGAAGTCTCATCCTCGTATAAAGTTCAGGGCTACAATGGAAAATGTCTCTCTCAGGTGGTGCCAAAATGGACAACTCTCTTGTAACTAGATTTGAAAAGAAAAAAGAAAAAGAAAAAACTTGCTAAGTTGAAAACCCAAAATGGCAGCTTAGGCAAAAGTTAGGGTAAAGAAAAAAGAAAAAGAAATAAAAGCCTGCTAAGTTGAAAACCTGAAAGGCCAACTTAGGAAAAAGTTAGAGCAAAGAAAAAGGGAAAAAGAAAATAAAAGAAAATTTTGCTAAGTCGAAAACTTGAAAAAGTGGCTTAGGCAAAAATTAGGAGATTGAAAAAGAAAAAAAAGAAAAAACTCACTAAGTTAAAAATCGAAAAGGGTGGCTTAGGCAAAAGTTAAGGAGAAAAAAGAAAAAAAAAACCTGCTAATTCAAAAACTTGAAAAGGTGGCTTAGGCAAAGTTATGGTTGAAAAGAAAAATAACTGAAAAAGTACAAGATTGCCTTTGAACCTTTGGCTCAGATCGATCTTGACAAGATTTAGTCCAATTAGTGTCTCAGCCAGAATCAAGGGCACCACAGTGAAACCTGGCTCCATATGAGGAAAGACAGTCTCAAGATGTGGGTTGCCTAGATCATCTAATGAAAGCAACAAAAATTATATGAGTTAGTAGAATTGAAGCAGGCGTAGCCAACAAGATGAGGTCTTATCCATCATCTTGAGCATGGGGACGATTGAATACAATGTTACTCTACCACCGTTGGAGTGAATGCTGAAGGTAAAAGATGGAAGGCTAAAGAAGTCAGGAAGGTCAAGGATCGATGATGTCTTGATAGTGGGCATAATGATGGTCTCAAAACTAAACAAAATGCAGTCAAGAATGGCAAAGAATTCCTTATACAGAGGGCAAATCTCTTACCTATTAAAGTGAAGGACATGGTTATGAGAATCTTAAAAGGTCGTGCAGTCCCTAAGGAATGCAATGTCGAGCTTCGCATGTTAAAGGAACTTCAAATGTTAGAGATCGCTGGATTTGAGCTGTTTCTAATCATCATCCTTCAAGAGCTTCAAGAAAGGATGAAGAGTCTTGAAAGAGGCCTCAACATGTTGAAAAACATGAAGAAGCATTGAAAAATATGAAAGAATAATCGAAAAGCATGAAAAGAAGTGTTGAAAGACGTGAAGAGAAGAGAAGAGGAAGAGCTCCTTATATAGTGTAGAAAATAGAAATGTTTTCACTAAATTGTTGAAATTTGTTTGTATAACTGGCATGATATCATCAAGAGTTCATACATGGAAGCAAAATGAACAAAATAATAAAAATGAAAAAAAAGTTGCAGTGGTTACTAAATGTCACCATCATCATCAAGATCCCTAGAAACTATGGCAACGTAAAAACGCTCAACCTTACACTCCAAGCACTCGATCTCTTGATGGCCTATCTGATCTAAGCAACAAACATATAGTTAGAAAAACTATTAGAATAAAAATCATGCACACATGAAAGAATAAAGCATTGTGTACCTAACACTGATGAGATATCTGCAGGATATACCCATGCGTAATCGCCTCCATCCAAAACGCATGCTCTATGGAAGATCTTGGAACCTATATTACATGTATTTTTATGATTAATTAAATTGAAATTGATAGAAAATTTGAAAGAACAAGTATGATGCCATGCCATAGTAGTATCATGAGGATCGCATGGAACAGCTATGTTCAGATTCTTGGAAATCACATGGCCATTGATCTACCCACCAGCATCCCACATGTAGACCCCATTGCTAAGGAAGGCATGAAGGTCACTAATGACATGAATAGCTGGAACAACTGGAGAAGCTAGTGTTGGCTGCTCAGGCATAGCAATAGAAGAAGCAAAAATGCCCGCGCATGAAGTAGCCCGTGACCTTTTTTTTCACAATGATTAGAGGAACTAGTAGCATGGTTGGAATAGCTTTGACTAGTTGCAGAAGGCTGAGGAATCACATTGATGGCCTGATTAACGACGGGTAAATATGGAAATTCCACGGAAAAAAAGAAAGAAAGAAAGAAAAGAGAAAGTAAGAAGAGAGAGAAATAATGAAGAAAGAGAGAGAAAAAAAGAAAAGAGGAAAAGAAAGAAAGAAAAAAGAAAAAAAACACCGATACAATGTCTAGAAAATTTTTAGACAACACCGATAAGAAGTACTCAGCCATGGTAATAGTTTAGCAACTTCCAAAGAAAGCTAAACAACATCAGTCGATGGAATTTTTTATTGGAACCACAAGGAAGAATTCTCCAGAGACAATAAAACAATTCTGTTAGAAGAGCACACTAAACATGGTAAAATCTATAATTGATTTGAAGTTATCATGAAGTCTTGTTTGAAATTTTACAGGAAATCACAAGAATGGTCAAAGACCTTATTTTCATGGAGAAATCTCCAGTGAAGGTCATGAAACCCGATGAATGCAAAGTTTGAAGAGACCAATGAAAGCTGAATTAGAAGTGATTAACAAATGAAGAATCTGAAGAGATTGAGAAGAACAGTATGATAGAAGTCTCCCCCGTAGACATGCATGAGTAAAAACCTAGTAAGTAGGTGCACCTCAGAGTGTTTTAAGTCCTTAGAATAGGCACAAGTCCTTGAATAGGCGCATTGGAAAGTGTTAAAAACTCTAAGAAGGAGGTGCACTTAAGAGTGTTTTAAACTCTTAGAATAGGCAAAAGCCCTTAGAACAGGTGCACTAAAGAGTTATATACACCCTAAGGAGTAGGTGCAATTAAGATCATTTCAAGCCTTTAGAATAGGCACACTAAGGAGTTTTGGAAACCCTAAAAAGGAGGTGCACTTAAGAGTGTTTCATTCACGCATCATGAGGATGCTTTTCATGCATAGGAAAAATGGTTTTGCCTACACTAGAAGAGTACATTTTGTGCATCATAAGGATGTATTCCATGCATTAGAAGAATGAATTTGTTAGCATTAGAAGAGACGTTCATTGTTCACCTCTAACTTCCCTTATCCTTGAGGGTGTTGGAAACTTCAAGATATGATGGTAGACACCCATTACTGCTTTAAAGTCATAAAATAATGGCTGTCGAAGAATGGTGTTGTAAATACTTCGATGGTCTACCATAAGAAAGTTTACAATCTTGGTTATTTGCAGGGAGCCTTTTCTGAAATTCATAGGTAACAAAACTATTCCTTTGGGAATAACCTTTCCTCCAGGGAATCCTATTAGAAAAGTTTGGATGCATCTTATATCTCTACAGTTGAGACCTAGTCGATCAAATGCATCTAATGACATTAAGCAAATGGAGCATCCATTGTCAACTAATACCCTTTTCAACCTTTTATTGGCCACGATTACTGTAAGGACCAAGGCATCATAGTGAGGGTGATGGACACCCTAAGTATCTTGACTTGAGAAAGAGATAATATCATGATCCTTAATATTGGTAGAGGAAGCTGTCAAGTTGATTCATGCTGAGGGAGATCATATCTTACTTGCCTAGCCAAGTGACTTTGAGCATGGGTGGTGCTTGGCCATGCCACAACTCCCAAAAATTGTAGTTACTTCTTCTAATGATTCTTTCCTTTTCTCATTCTTGTTTGATGGTTCAAGAGGGTGATAAATGTATTCTTATACATAGCCATCCTTTATAAAAACCCTCAATTCGTTTCCTAAGTTCAAAATAGTCTGCCATGTTATAACCATGAGCTTGGTGGAAATGACAAAACTTTCTTCCGTCTCTTGCCCTTGGATTAGACTACAAAAAGGAAGGCTCTTCCAATAGTCCTTTATCTTTGATTTATTTCAAGATATCCTATTATAGCATGTTAAGTCACTACAAGAATTTTTTAAATATTTGTCATTTTACAATTTTTTTATTTGGTGGTTTTAAAAAAAAGTGAGAAATATAACATTGATCTGGAAGTCAAACCTACATATTCATCTTATTTGTCACTTTTTGTCTTTATTCAATCCAATATTTATCACATTTTATAAAAGTGTGATAAGTATTTAAGTATGTAATATTTTCCTTTTCCCCCTCACATTTCCTTCTTTTTTTTTTTCATCTTCTCTTTTGAAGTATGTGAATATAATATTTTAAATTTCAATAAAATAAAGAAGTTAAAAATCTCAAAATGATAATTAAATAATGCAATTTTATATTTAATATTTAAATAAAAATAATTTTTAAAATATTTAAATATAAGATAATATTATTATATATATTAAAATAATAATTTTTAAATATTAAATTAACAAAAAGTTGAAAATAGTATGAAATAAATAAAATTATTTAATAAATTCAAAGTGATTAAAATCACATTGTTAATTTTTTTGATAAGAACTAAGGAATTAAAAATCTCAAATAAATTTAAAATTTTAAATAATATGACATTTGTGCTTAAGTAAAAATTATACATGCATGTATATACATACATATACATATGTAAATATATATACACACACACACACATATATATATATATATATATATATATATTTAAAAATATCTCACATGTCACATTTTATTGGATTATAAAGTTTTAAATATACATATATTTTACACCCCATGAACCCATTTGCCATAAACCTAAAATCTCTCTTAACCCTAAAATCATTTTCTCTTCTCTTAAGTTTCACCCCTTTCACTGCCGTGACTTTGCTACATCACGCCTCACCCTTCCATGGTCTCTCTCTCTTCTCCAAACATGCCACTCCCTCTGTTCGTTTCTCATCCCAAATGTCTGCTTCTAGGGGCCCTACCACTCCTCCATCTCTCCTTTCTATTAACGCAAATTACCTTTCCGACCGTCGCCCCTCGCTAGGCCCTCTGGATGGCCTCTCGCTTCTTCTTCCACAACGTCGTCTAAGTTGCTTTTGAGACCTTGCGCTTATGGTTTTGGTTAGTAATACATGTTATATTTATTTTTCTATTTATTTTTTTAGTAAATAAATTTATTATATGAGTAATTATAGTTTACACATTGTTTTAATTATCTGGGACTTTTGAAGATTCAAATGTTAGAAAAAATGTGCAGGTGTGCTTTGCAGCCTCTGAAATTTCTCTGTGTAATGTTTAATTGTTTTCACTGGTTTACTATTATGTTGATGATCTTTGGGGCTCTTTCTTAAACTCCTGGACACATGCTAGGGAATAAATTACTTAATGTTATTAGTATGGTGGTCAGTTGTTCTGACCTGTGATTTGTTTATTAATATAAGTTGGTGTTTGTAGCCGCTCAGATGATGAGCTTCTTTAGTGAACTATGCTCATGCGTGCTTGTTTTAATTGTGGAAAATTATAATTAATTGTTTACTAATTTATTTTAGGTTACGTACAAGGAATAATTCTTACCTACCCAAGCAACTATGATTATTATTTCAACTATACCGAATAGGATATGTATTTAACATGATTAATTAGAAAATTTTTGGAAAATTAACTCACTAACATGAAAATATATAAATAAAATTATAGAGTTTGATAAAATAATGGAGCTAATTGAGTTTATGCTAATTGATCAGTGAATGTAAAGGTTAAACAAAGAATAAATCTAATTGACTTCATTGATGAGAAAGTTTGGGATTTAATTTTCTTTTAATTACATTGTGAACTCTCCATAACTTCTTGAGATAGAGAACCAAATCTTGGATTGTGATTGTATCTTTAGCTTTTGGCTCAAATTTTGTGTGTAGAAACTGTCATTGCTACTGTGCTTCATACTTAATGTAAAATTACAATTTGTATGTGTTTTATGAAAAAAAAAAATCATCATCCACGATGCAAAGTAAATTCTCTTGTTTAATTTACTAATCCCATATTCGTCTTAATTAAAGGTTTTACTTGAGAATATCATTAGATAGACACAAAAGAATTTTATAGAGCATCCTATCCAATGATGCTTGATAGTCAAGGCAAATTAAGGTTTAAGCTCCTTGGCTATTGCTTATAACTTATAGATTATTGTTAAATTGAGGAATCCTTGTCCAAATTGTTAATAAGGCTTAAAATCTATATCTTTGTTACTATTATTAATTAATTTATAGGTATAGGCTGTACAAGTAAACAACTAGCTAGCTATTTCATTTAATCTTGATAGTTAACAAGGAAAGTTTATGCAGTGGGGCAAAGACTTCATTATAGTAACGATTTTTAAATGTTTGAACTAGAAAGTATATAAGAAAATAATCTTTAATTTGACTACTTGAACATATTTATGTTATTTAGTTTTTCTACCACTAAGTGTATATATAATATATTTATTAAACACTCTGGCTAACAACAATGTCACACATGAATATTCTCATCTGTCACTATGTAAAACCATTTATAAATATGCACATATGTATATAACTATAGCCTGCCTTGTGTTGTATGATAGCAAGTAAGAGAAAACAGCAAGTGGAAGAATTCAATTAATGATGGCTTTGCTTGCATTCTCTTTAAATATTCTTCTTCTCTTTCTTCTCAAGAATTCATTGCTGTTTCAGCCAATTCAATTGTTAGTGCATAATTACGCTTGTATTAGCAAAGTAACATATCTGTAATGCATAGGTGGATGAATTGTTTTAAGGTTTGATCAGTACTTAACATCCAAAAAGTTGGGAAAGGTACCATCTTTATACACACACACACGTTTATTTACTGGAAATATTTTCATGTTTTCCTAAAGGTTTGCATGTGATTATGAGACAAAAGCTATAAAATTTGTCATTATAGCTCAAGTAATAAGAGTTAATTAATTTATTAAATGGAAGAGAGTTAATTGTAAGGGTAATTGATATCAATTAATTATAGCTTTCGTTGTAGCTAAACTACATTAACTTTATTTTTCTTATTCTTATTCTCCTTTTTGTGTGATATATTAATCTTTAGTGGCTGTTTTATGATATTCTTCAGTTTGTGTTTCCAAGAAAGAATGGGGTTAAAAGTATAATATGCTTTTGCTTTGAAGTTGAAAGTTTTATTATATATTTGTTAAAATAGTAATCTGATCATTTTAATGAGTAGCCAATATTTTCTATTACTATTATCATTTTAACGAGTAATCTATTGTAGTTATGGTTTCGTTTTTCCTTAAAGAAAACACTTTGTTCCGTGAAGGTAAATGCCATAGTTTTTGTTGTTTTTGCTTATCTTTCCTCTTATTTTTTACAATTTTAATTTTTCTGAGCATGATTGTGTTATCAAACGTATTAATTTGGATTAGAATCTAAAGCTCTTTTGTGTTCTAATGCATAATAGTGATTAAAATTTAATTATTGGAACTAATTGTGAGAAGCATTGTAATTAGTTTATTGGTTCAGCATTCTTGTGGTGGACTTTGTCATTTTGAGTATTGTTATATGATATACCAGTACATGATCAATGGTTGAGATTACTCTGATAGAATAATAATTTCAATTTGAAAATGATATTTATTAAATGTAATCTCATTAATTCAAAGTACTTTCGAATGAATGTCCATAATTTGTGTACAAGAAGTGGGAATTGATTTAACATATACCAATTAGTTGTTTGAGAAATGGTGCCATGATTTATGTGTATGTGAATATATACTTTTCAATATCACATAATTTATTAGTGCATTTTAGCTTCTTTAATTTATTGAATTTTTCTGTATACACGAGTGGTAATTTCTTATTTATATTTTTATAAATTTCTTCCACTCTAGTGAACTAATTGATAGAGATATTAGCTGAAATGGTTGGAGGAGGATCTATCCACTAACTTCTAAGGAGGAAACTTCACACTTACTCTTATGTAAGATTAGTTTTTCCCTTTTGTGTGTTTTCTGATCTATAGTGCGTGGAAACCAACTTACTTTCTTGATTTTGAGCTTTTGAGAATGATTTAAAATAAACTCTGTGAGATTATTTATGTGAGTTATGCATGCTGCTAAATTTGCTTATGTGGTTTATAACAAATTTGAATGTTACTTTGAAGATATAGACGATGACTTTTTTGTTTGAAGATGTAGATGCTAATGGATCTATTGACTATTGTGGAGCCATGATTACATGATGAAAAGAGCAATTTGGAAGTAGATGGATAGGAACCATTTAAACATGATCAATCTTTTAGGGTTTTTTTGTGAACGAATCTAGAAACTATTATTGTAAAGTTTTTGAAGTATTCTCCTTACGTATATATTAGTAAAGTTGAATGTCACTATTTACTAACCATGTTTTATTACTAACAGATTTGTTTGATCATTCATTTTTGTGTTTCAAAGTTTTTATTAAATCACTATGTCTTTGTATGCTTTGAAAGTAGATATATTTGAATGAGCAATGGACAAAATCATGATTTATAACAAGCAGTTGATTCATTTAAAGGATTTGCAGTGACTTGAGTTTCGAAGTTCTAGGTGTGTCTTTGCTCTGCATCAATTAAATGTCCATTTAATTGCTTGGATGCTATAGATGACAACTATGTTCATATGATATTTATTATTTCTAAATCTAATTGAAGACTGTATTAAGCTGGTAAAGTGTTAATTTCTTCAGTTTATATATATGTGCTGGAGCTATTTATTGTAATGCATATTACATATCATTTCTTTATCTGCTTAAACTGGTTGCTTTGAGGATAGTGCTGGTGAATTTCTTAACTTGATTGATGACAACATAGTGGTGAAGTGTTAATTTGTTTAGTAGACATATATGTGTTGATGTGTTTTTTAGTGACTTTATATAATGACTTCATTTGATTCAAGTTAAGTTGATGCTATTATTGATGATGTATTGTTTTAGTTGCTTTATATATTTACTTGGTTGTTAGTGAAGTGCTTTGAATGTTTTAGTTCATGTGGTATTTAATTTGAATGATTTGATTTGAGAGCATCATCTGATTTTGCACATGGATGAAGGCATGGATTACATTACGAAGTAGTCAGCAAAGTTGTTGAAGTGCTGCTGATGTGTTGCAGGAGTATGATATGGGTAATCGGTTATGTTGTATGGTTGATTTTGCAAGTATGTGTGTTCCTGCCTTGACATATTATCACAAGATCATTATTTTTAAAAAGCAGTTTATTCACTTAAAAGATTTGCAGCTAGTTAAGTTTTCGGATATGTCTTTGCTCTACATTAATTACATATCCATTTAATTGGTTGGTTGCTATAGTTGACAACTATGCCATATGATATATATTATTTCTAAATATAATTGAAGACTACATGAAGCTGGTAAAGTTATAATTTCTTTAGTTGATATATATGTGATAGAGCTGTTTATTGTTTTAGTTGTTATATATCGTTTCTTTATCTAATTAAACTGGTTGTTTTGAGGCTAGCGTTGGAGAATATATTAACTTGACTGATGATAGCATACTGGTGGTCAAGTGTTGATTTGGGTTTAGTTGACATATATATGTTGATGTGTTGTTTTAGTCACTTTATATAATAACTTGGTTTGATTCAAGTGGAGTTCATACTATTGTTGATGAAGTATTGTTTTAGTTGCTTTATTTAATGACTTGGATGTTAGTGAAGTGCTTTGAATGTTGTAGTTCATGTGTGGTGCTTAATTTGAATATTTTGATTTGAAAGCATCATTTGACTTTGTAGTATGGATGAAGGTATGGATTACATTATGAAGCAGTTGGTGAAGTTGGTGAAATGATGCAGATGTGTTGCAAGACAGCAGGAGTATGATATTACAGGCAAGATATCATGAATAGAGTTATTTTGTTTTTGAATGTGGAATTCCATCATTTATTCTTCTGAGAAGTAGGAGACTAGATTTTAAGTTTCTCCAATTTTCAAAATCAAGTTCTGTTCAGTATGGACTTCGAGTTTCATTTGTTTGTTGATTTTATACATTTTGAGAGTTGATTTTCAATGAACTGCATGTAACCTTCAAAAAATTTCAGATACTTGTTTTTACAAATATATACAGCATATGTAAATATATATATATATATATATATATGTATAAATACTTGGCGGAAGAGTTTCATCCAAGTATTATATATTTTTAGTTTTTCAACAGTATTAGGCAGCCAAAAAATGCCAATTATATATCCAGTAAGCGACAAAAAGTTCATACTTAACATTCAGAAACTGATAAATATTGTCAAGTTCAAAAAATTACTACTGTTACAAAACTATATTTATCGTTCAAAAACCGCCAAATATTACAAAATTGAAAAAAGTTTACCGTTACGAAACTATATTTATCGGGCAAAAAGCGATAAATATATTTCAATTCAAAAAAGTTACCGTTACAACATACCAAATTTGACAATAAAAGTGACAAAGATGGCATGTTCCCTACAGTATTATTTGGCACTTTTATGTGAGAAGTATGGTTGAAAATTTATTTGGCATTTTGACTTATTGCCAAATAGATTATATTTGGCGGTGTCATTTGTGTCATTTTGTTGACCGCCAATTATATAGTTATTTGGCTGCCTTTGACCATCAAATATGAGCATTTTTCTTGTAGTGAGTAGTGTGAAAGCATGTTACTCTTCTTAGGGTCGACCATGATGCTTCTAAAAAGGATGGGTGAATAGCCCTTGCAACGAGAGATAGTTGTTTTTAGGTGTCTCTTGCCTAATGCATCGGTTTGAGGTTAACCTCTGACTTTTATCGCGGTGTTTTCTCATGTGATTATCATATGATTGACCATTTGTACATAAGGAATTAGGTACTATTGGGATCTACCCACGGTAATTCTCTTGATATTTCCTCAGCATTAGATTGGCTAGAAACCTTTGCCAGTGCATCTTAGTACATGAGTGGTAGGTTAATAGAGAATTCCTATGCTAAAGAGAGTTCTTTTTTGATTCCTTGGACCAAACCTTGCTTAGCATAACAGTCATTAAATTGGTCTACTTGAGCGACCTGTCGTTGGTACCTATCAATGAATGCACGGAGTGATTCATTGCGATCTTACTTGATTGACAGAAGATTATGTGCTAGTTGACTTCCCACCTTTATGTTGCTAGAGTGTGCAAGGAAATTGTGAGCAAGCTCATCAAAGCTAGAGATAGATGAGGCTGGTAGTCTTTTATACCACTGCTTTGTTGATTTTTTAAGGGTAAGAGAGAAATTTCTACACATTATCACCCCTAAGACTCCTTGTATCTCTATGTAAGCTACAAAGGAGTCCAAATGTTCTGGATGGTCAATCATTCCTTGGTAAAGTTCAACTTGTGGCATTCGAAATTCATATAGGTATCTTTCTCTTAGAAACCCTTCAGTAAAAGGTGACTCCCATTATAGTTGACAATCCTTTTCTCCTTTAAAGTGTTTAATCAACTTTTCCAGCTTATGGATTTTTTCATCCATTTCCATTTCACTTCGCATAGTGATTGTTTGATGTTTCCTCATTTGAGATATCCATATGAGAAACATCTGGGCAGTGATCCTTACTTCTTGGTGGTGAGTTAGGGTGGTTTCTCTTTGAATGGTAATTGCGCTTAGGAGCATAAGGGCCATGCTAGGAATGGGCTAGCTAAGTAATGTCATTACCCTTTGCTCTTATCTCAAAACTTTCCTGACACCTTCCAAAGAGTGACGGAGGTTGCTGCTAACTGTTATCTAGATATGACAAGCAGATGAGGAGGAATGCCTGGGCGACCATTCCCTCCCTTAACAGTAGGACAAGAAGGATTTGGTTAGATAACCTGATGGAGATCCAGTGGTCTGGGCAACTAGGCCACTATATCCACCCATATCTATTGGGACATAAGTTCCCATCATAACATTCCTTGAGGTGTTTCCTGTAGCATTTTCAATTTGCTAAGCATTCTTCCAAAGGCTTGGTTGAACATGGCAACCATATGATTCATCCGCTTATCAAAGTTTCGCATGGTTGCTCCATGGTGGTTAACCAACTTTTCTTGCCTTTCTTTGGCCTTCTAAGTAGAGGTCGAGGCTGCTTAAAGTTAGGTGCCATCTCAGAGGATGTTATTAAAGCTCTCCCAGTATCTATTACCCTTTGGCATTTGGGAGAAGTTTCTACCTCGATTTCTTTGTCAACCTTTTAGGAGGTTGAGTGTTGGGATGTGTGACTCATGGTGGGTGTGACTATGTTTTGATTGGAGTAACGATTAAGGAGGTTTAGACTATCATTCCCATAGACGTCATCAATTGTTGATCCATGATTTTCAGAGCCAGAAAGGGGTTGAAGCTTGGGTAAAATATCAGGTACAAGTCCTAAGAACAAAGAAAATGGTCAAGGGTACCGGCAATAGTGTCGACAAAAATCCTTTGACACTCAAGTCGGTTTTTGACATTCTAGAATTTTCTTAAGAGAATTTCTTAAATAGAGAAGTGCATAAAACAAAAAGAAATTGAGAGGGAGAAAAAGTTCAAAAAAATGTGTATACCTTGAGTGAAAATCCAGAGGGTTCATATAGGCATCAAAAGGGATCATTATGGGACCTAGAAAATGGGCCAAAATAATGGGCTTTAGTAAAGTGTTTACTGTATTAGATTTAATTAAGGCCTAATTTTATATGGCCATAACATTGTAATTTCTTTGTATTGATGAAGGTTTAATTGTCAGTTCCAATTACTATAAAAAATGAGTCTTAATGCTCTTTTAAATCTTTACCTTAATTAATAATCAATAAACGATATCGGAGACTAATTGATTAATAAAAAATTGCTCATTAAGAATTGAATTACCGCAAAATGATGATAAAGGTCTAATTCGATTGTAGAGAGAGCTTGATAGTTATAACTAAGAATTGCTTTTTCTTTCTAGCAATCACGATGGAATCAATTCTCAATTTAATCACCAATAAACCTTTGGGAATACAAACTCAACTACAAGACAATAAAAATGTCAATGGATGTTGGGTTTTTCATCGTTGTTAACCCTGCTGATTAACTATTTAGGTGAAAAGAGTGTTTAAACAAGTGT
Organism: Boswellia sacra; assembly: GCA_013180625.2. NCBI lineage: Eukaryota > Viridiplantae > Streptophyta > Magnoliopsida > Sapindales > Burseraceae > Boswellia > Boswellia sacra. The sequence continues at coordinate 45,689 of SNVD02010513.1, forward strand.
TCAAATGAAAAATGTAGTGTAAAAAAAAAAAAAGAATAGTAATAAGTAGGGATGAACAATAATGAATATTAAAAATCAAGCATAGAGTTGACATTGACCGCTCTTAATTAAGGTAATTAAGGTTTCAACCATTTTTCAAATAAATTGCATTTATAGGTCAATTGACACAT
>SNVD02010515.1:0-45408 GCA_013180625.2 Boswellia sacra
TCTCCTTCAAGAACTCCAAGAGATGAGAGAAATCCAAAGATGCAGCCTCAACCACGTTCTCCCCTCTTCAAGTTATGAAAATAAAACCCTAAAATGTGTTTAAATACTCTGCTACGGTAACCTGCTACAGTGTCCCGTATTATACATGCTACAGTGATTTGTGGAATTACATTTCTATACTTCTCACACTGTTTTGATTACAACTTTTGGTATACTGAATGGATTTATAACCCGTAAATTTCTCCAGAAAATAGACTTCGAGAGCTTTCCAACGGTATATAATATGTCGTCGGGTTCATTGTATATCAATACAATTAATTCCGAGAAGATCACTGACTAGCAGAGGTGGAAATGAAGGGTTTTACTCCATTTTTGTGCAAGTTGCTCCAAAAACTCCTACAAACATCAAAACCACACAAAAACATAAAAATACCAAGGAATATAGCAAAGAAACATGGACAAATTGATATGAAAGTAATACATAAATAGACACCTATCAATTCCCCCACACTTAGACTTTGCTAGTCCTCGAGCAACTACAACGATATGAAAACAAAACTAAATCTAAACAGAATCAAAGAAAAATTAAAACACACATGTTTTAACTTGAAAATAGGCCTCAAAGCTTGTACTTAATTATAACCCAAGGAAAACTTCAAAATAATGCACTTGATCAACAATTTTATCTCAAAGAATAGTTTCGCTTCACTTCAATTCCTCAAGTGTGTGTGTGTAGAGCCATTCTCACCTAATCACTTGTAACCCGGATTAGTTTATGCATAAAAATGAATCATATTTAATATTAAAGATATGTGTATAAATGAACTCCATAGGCCTGCTTTTCAAGTCACTCTCCACTAATATAGACATGCACAACACCAAGGATCAAGTAGGACTTTATTAAGCTTGTAACGTTTGACTTGGGTGAAGGTATGATAAAGGATAATAATTTGGCTCAAATCACCCACAAACACATAAATCATTCAAGACTATATAGAGCTCAACCCTATAACACAACTTCATTTCAGTTCACCAGGTTACTCCCCCAAACTTATTTAGAACACTCAATCTTTTTTTTTTTTTTTTGCAGAAAAAAAAAGAAAACTACACCCCCACACTTTGTTGTTTCATTCTTTTTAAGAACACTTAAGGGTATAGATCTCTTATTCTTCTTCTTTTTTTTTTCTTCTTTTTTTTCTATTACACTTCCCCTCCCCCACACTTAAACAACACATTGTCCTCAATGTGTAAGTATGTGGACGATAAATACAGATTGGCTTTTTTTTCTTTTTTTCTTTTTTTTTTCAAACACAATAGAACTCACTTGCATTGCTCATGACACATCCCAACTTCCTCTAACTTCCCCAAACCAGAACATAGCTCAAACTTTAATTGTGAATGATCTACATGCTCATAGGTAAGGGATAAACTGTTTGGAACAAATTCATTTGAGGTTAGGAAATCTTTTAGTGAGTTAACAAAGAAAAATGCTTACAGAGGCTCAAAGGGGTAACTAGGGATCAATTTCAGTCAAGGTTGGCTATTAAGGCTCAAACGGTCCAAAGATGGCCTAAATCATTTCCCCACTGTTGCACAGTCTAGGATTTCGCCTCGAGTGACCATCAAAAAAGTTCTAGAATTCATTGAAATCTGAAGAAACATTTAAATTACATAAACTTTCTCTAAGTGAACAAATAACTCAGTGATAATAGCTCAGTGCTCAATGTTGCGCAAGGAATCAAAGGCAAAGCAAAAACCAATATACATTTCAAGTACACAGATCCATGCATCATTTATCATTTTCCAAGAGTTATTCTTAATTCAATCATTATCTTATCATCGACCCACAAAATGCAAGAAAAGAGGTACGTGGCGTTGTTACACCTGTGTCAAGATTGTACATATGTTAAACAATCCTTAGGTGCTAGTAGGCCCGCAGACTTAAGGTTTGCTCAGCCTTCTTTACACGAATACCTTGTATATGAAAGAACAAAACAAGAAATAAGCACACACGCACCGTATCAAAACACTCACAGTAATAGCGTTTCAAGAAAGTTCAAGGCAACGCCCATATCTCTGGTCTTTTCGAAACTGGTAAAAACAAAAACACACAACTCTAAATTACATAAAACTAAACTTACTCAGAAAATAATAAAGTCCAACAAATCAGCAAACACAAACAAGTCAGTTAGAATGAGTCTAAAAATTTTAGAAGTTAGCCTCCTTATTCAGCCATTATGGATTGAAGAGATCCAGAATGCGTTTCAAGAGGAATTAAACTTTTTAAGCCACCACTCTAAAAACCATGATTAGAAAATATTACCTGGGGCGAAAGAAATAACCTGAAAAAAACTCAAAAGAAATGACATGAAAAATCTCAAATAAATACACTAAAAAGAAAGTAAACAAAAACGAAGCAAACCAATAGATAGAGATTACAGATGGAGCGTTAAATCCAGTCTACGCCTTTTATTGCCTTCTCCAAACCAATCTATCCGAGCCGTTTTTGGATCAGGCGAATAGACGAATTCTTGTAGTTTGTCAATTAACTCCCCTGCAGTTGAAGCTGTAACCAGGATTTGCCTCGCCGAAGGTGAGATGAAGTTTTTTTCTACTGCTTGATCAAGAAAAGACAACAAACCATCAAAAAAATTATTGACATTTAACAAACCAATGGGTTTCCGATGGATGTTTAGCTGTGCCCAAGAGGTGATTTGAAATATCTCCTCTAATGTCCCATAACCACCGGGCAAAGCTATAAATGCATCAGATTTAATGACCATATGTGCAATACGCTCATGCATACTAGAGACCTGTAACTCTTCCCCGATTGTGTTGCCTACGATATCTCGTACAGCTAATGGTTTAGGGACAATGCCGAGAACTTTGCTCCCTTCCAGGGATGCAGCTGTCGACACACACCCCATTAACCCAAGACTACCCCCTCCGTAAATCAAATGAATAACCCTCGCAGCTAATGTCCTACCAAGATCAAGAGCTGCTGTTGTAAACTCTCTATCTTTACCAAATTGCGATCCACAAAATACGCATATATTTTGGAATCGTCGAATTGGTGTTTTCTCCATTTTTACAAGTGCTCTAACCTTGTGTAAGACAATGATGCACGTTAGGTAATATGCTTTTCAAGTGTAAGACAGGTTATAATAATGACATTTGAAAATATGGGGAATGGATATATACACACTAAAACTCTCAAATTTGACACATGGAGACATAATTTCGGTGGGGGTTGCTCGATGCAGATTTATCGCCCCGAGATTTGAAAAAATAGATATGATTTCGGTGGGGTTTGACAAAACCACCACACCTGTCGCCCACGTGTGCATGAAAAAATGGAGATAAACTTTCGGTGGGGTTTGAAAAAAAACCGCCACACTTGTCTCCCACGTGAAGCATGAAAAGTAAAGATATACTTTCCGCGGAGGTTGACAAAACCTCCACACTTGTCTCCCACGTGTGCTTATATCATGGGGTAGTCATATGGTTTGTGAAAAAGAAAACTTGAAATTAAAACAAACAAAATCAACAAACAACAACAACACAAAAACAAAATTGATAATCAGATCAAACGAAACAAGAAGAAATAAAATTCGACAACAACAACACACATTCAAATATACAAGTAGTTGTGATTGTGGCTCACATCTTCCTCTGGTTTTACGTCCAGTAACGACTGAAATGCCTTCTATGAGTCGGGGATTTGCTTCCCATCCAGTTTTCTTATAAACTGGCAAACAGGGTCGTTTTTAGTCAGATTCCCTAGACTATAACACTGCAATTCATCACGAAATTGTGTCCATAGATTAAGCAATTCACGCTGAACAAATCCACAAGAATGTGACTCAAGAGTTAATAAAACATTATCCAGCGACTCATTACTCCGACCATTCTTAATAAATGACAGTTTATCTTCTCTATTTCTGGACACAAAACCTAATGAACGATAAGTCTGGTTACAATTCAATCTAGCACATTTATAACATACTTGTAACCTTTTCGCTCTTCGCCTCTTGGCGTAGTAGCTCTTTCCTAGACCAGGCATGAATTTTGCGAGATTAATGTCAGGCTCACCGGACAATCTCACCTTGGCTTCGATAAGCCATTGGATATCCGCAGGCACATTTAGGAGCATCAACGCCCAAAGTCTAGTCATCCGTACTTTATAAATTTTAAACACAGCATTTTGAAGAAGTGAAGGGAAATATTTACGAAGGTTCGATAGAAAGATATCGGCATCCATTGAAGAGAAGAAAAGGAGAGATATTACCGATAATGCGATTGAGTCTATTCTTCTCCAAGATGTGCACATTTCAAACCTTCGAGCAATGACTTCAGCTCCCGTTTGGATGTTTCCTCAAGCTGTTGCACAAATAAATTCGAAGTACGGAATAATCAAATTAAACAAATGGAAGGAAAAGAAAAGAGCAGAGACGAAACTAAAGACACATAAAAGAGATAACAGCACAATAGCAAACAAAAGTCAAAAACAAATAAAAAAATATAAAAACAAATAAGACAGATGGCAAAGAGAGATAAAACCTGATCAATTTGATGGCCTACGAAAGGAATCTCCTTGGGACACAAAAATCGATCATTATTACCTTATTTTATTTTTCTTTTCTTTTTTTTACTTATTTTGCAAAAACATTGGGTTGCCTCCCAATAAGCGCTTGGTTTAACGTCCTCAGCCCGACGTTGGTTCCATCATGGGAGGGTCCAATCTCTGCTGTGCTTCTCTAGTGGGCTTGGATCATTTTTCCAACAAGAATTGTTGCATGCATATGGCTGGGCCTTGGATGTTAGCAATCGTCCACTTAATAGCTGTTTTGTGATCTCTAAGTACTCGGACGAGTTTCGACTTAATAGCTGTTTTGTGATCTCTAAGTACTCGGACGAGTTTCGATTCTTGTATTGGTGCAAGGCCCATTTCTATTATAATTGCCAAAGTATCATTCTCACCCAAGAATCCATGCTTCAAATGATCTGGAAGAGGCTTAAGCTCCAAGTTACAGGCTTTCATCACAGAAGAAAGAATTTTCTCATTAGATAAAGGAAATTGAATGTATAAAACATCATACCTATTTGTGGTCATTGCTATGGTCTCATCTAAGCTTGCCTCAGCTTCCTCCACTTCTTTAGACACATGTATCAACTTTCTCGACTCTCCGAAATTTTCTGTCCTTATGTGTTCACTAATGGCTACTTCCAATCCATCCTTGCGAGTTAACTCAAAAAGTTATTATACCAAAGAATCAATAACATCAACTGCAAAAATAGAATGCAAGTCACTAGGATACCTCATTTCCTCAAAAATATTGAAACAGATAACCTTGCTATCAAACTCTATGGTGAGAGTGCCATCATGAACATCAATCTTGATTCTAGCAGTTTTCAAGAATGGTCTCCCTAAAAGAATCGGTGTTGGATTAGGAGATGTTTCATCCTCTATTTTAAGGACATAGAAGTCTGCTAGGAAAACTAATTGATTCACCTGCACAAGCACATCTTCCACAACTCTTTTGGGATATGCATTAAAATGATCAGCAAGTTGAATGGTAATACCAGTTTTCGAAAAAGGTCCAAGATTTAAAGAAGCATAAATAGAATATGGCATGACATTAATAGATGCACCTAAATCTAAAATAGCTCTTTCAAACTTGGTTTTACCAATGGTGCATGGAATGGTGAACGTACCTCGATCTTTGCATTTCGGAGGAATTTTTCTTTATAATACAGCTGAAACATTTTCCACCACACTTACCTTTTCATTTCCTTTCAACTTTCTCTTGTTGGTGCATAACTCCTTGAGAAATTTTGCATAACGAGGTACTTGCTCGATAGAATCCAGAAGTGGTATATTTACCTCGATTTTGCAAAAAGTTTCCAGGATTTCCTGTTCTTGTTCCTCCTTTGATTTTGCAAATCTACTAGGAAAAATTGGAGGAGTAACATATGAAGGAATGAGAGTTATAGGATTTACCTGAGAAATCAATGTTTTGTTCATGGTGGATGTGGTGTCATCTCCTTCATCAGTTTGTGATTTTCCTGGTAAGACATCTAATTGCTCTCCACTTCACGAAGTTATCGCACTAGTAGTCTCGCTTGGATTGATCACCGTTTGAGAAGATAATTTTCTGACTCTTGGCCCTCGAATTTGCTCATGCTAGTAGCCAATTGTCCAATTTGATTTGCCAGGTTTTGGATACTTGCCCCAGTTTCCTGCTGGAATTGCATTGTGCTAGTGGCAAGTGCATTAACAATATCCTGGAGAGACATATCTGAGTTTTGTGAAGTTGGTTGTGTTACTGGATGTGGCATTGGTAGTGGTTGCATTTGAAATGGTTGCTGCACTCTAGGTTGATTGAAATCTTGTGGCCGATTTGGTATGGCATTTGGGGCGATTGGTTGATGATTCCAGTCATTAAAATTAGAGTGATCTCCCCATCCGGCATTATAAGTATTAGAGAAGGGATCATACCATTGCCTTGGTTGTCTTGGAAATCCACCCATGGCATTGGCTCGTTCCATATATTCTTCTTGTAACGTTGGATACATGTCGATTGGATGCTCCATGGTAGAATATACCTCACGTGCATAAGATTTCTGCATATGTCCTACAGCCATGTTTTCCACAAGAGAAGTTAACTCAAAAAGTTGCTGTTCAATGTTCGGAGTGCTTACCTCATTTACTTCCATGTAGTGTGCGATCAATCCACTGAATTGATGGAGGTTTACTGCCATGTCATCTAAAACACAAACAATCAAAAAAGAAAAACAAACAAAAATATGAATCAACAATGAAAACAAAATAACAAATCGATTAGAAAATCAATCCCCGGCAACGGCGCAAAAAACTTGTTGCGTTCGAAACTAGCAAGTATACTAGTCGCACAAGTAATAAAGTGATAAGTAAGATATCGTTCCCACGAGGATTGATCTAATTGAATTTGTTATTTCCAGCAACAATAAACTAAACACAGACTAGGGGGTTTTGTTGATGGATTAAACTAAATGAGATAGCGACACGAATATTAACGGTAAATGAAACAAACAAATAATGTTAACACACCCAATTATCACGTGATACCAAACACGAGAACAGAACACCACGCACGCAGAGTGGAAAAAATCAATGAGAGTAACCTGGTTAAGGGATCATTCTCTGCCACAAGATATGGATTTGCAAATTAATCATAGAATTGTCATCCAATGATTAGAAATTCAAGACAATTACGGATCAAGATTTCTAGTCTAGCAATAGATAACAACCAGATTATATTCAGTTGGCCACTCAAATACACTCAGCAAGCAATCATAAGCATTAAATATGGGAGAATACAAGCAACTTCAATTAGAGAATTGGATAACAATTCCTTACACAATCAACTTACAAAAACCATATCAGGGGCTTTGAAATCACCCGCAACCAATTCAGATTCAGTTACACATGTTTAAGAACGTGGTAAATACAATACAACATGGAGACATTCCAGAAAATGAAAGGGAAGGGAAAAACTTAGCAAATTGATGTAATTCTCTTTGGATTGTAGTTCTTCCTCTTTCCAAGCTTCCTTTCTCCTTCAAGAACTCCAAGAGATGAAAGAATTCCAGAGCAGCAGCCTCTACCACGTTCTCCCCTCTTCAAGTTATGAAATAAAACCCTAAATGTGTTTAAATACTCTGCTACAGTAACGTGCTACAATGTCCCGTATTATACATGCTACAGTGATGTGTGGAATTACATTTCTACACGTCTCACACTGTTTTGATTACAACTTTCGGTACACTGAATGGATTCATAAACCGTAAATTTCTCCAAAAAGTAGACTTCGAGAGCTTTTCAACGGTATATGATATGTCATCGGATTCATTGAATATCAATACAATTAAATCCGAGAAGATGGTTGACTAGCAGAGGTGAAAATGAAGGGTTTTACTCTATTTTTGTGCAAGTTGCTCCAAAACTCCTACAAATATCAAAACCACACAAAAACATAAAAATACCAAGGAATATAGCAAAGAAACATGGACGAATTAATATTAAAATGATAAATAATTAGACACCTATCACACTCACACCTCTGAGAGAAATTTTAACCACCCCACTAGAGAGGATTTTACCTAGAGCTAAACCATGAGATGCTTCAAATGTTGCCTTTATGACCAAAGAGTATGATCCTTTATATAGGCTTCCAAGCCCCAATCTTTACCTTTTTCTTTTAGTAGTAAGATTCCCCTTCGTTCACTAGTAAAACTCTCTTATTTATGATAAATTAGTCTTCCTTTCCTATTTGAGTAGGATTCTCTTATTTTTAATAGTATTCTTTATTTCCTAATTCAATCATAGCCCTTCTAATAGGATTTTTATCCTTATCAAGGCTTTAGGAATATCTTTTTATTTAGCCAATCTTAACAATCTCCACCTTAGCTAAATGAACCTCAATATCGTCTCTTACCAAGAACCACAATCCTCAAACTAGAGAATTACCATACTCCACCATAAAGAGTATACTTACTTAGAATTAATCGATTCTAAGATTTTACCTTGGCTACGTGTTGAAAAACCTACCAAAAACTTAGGGTGCAACCCGGATGTTTGGCTTTTCTAGGAGTTCCTTAGTTACCGACATACCTTTCACCACACACCATGCATCGAGGCCAAACCAATGCCCATGTATAAACTTGCAAACCTGTTAGTACTAACACATCCCCTTTCATGACACCCAGCAAAATGTCATGAGGATGTACATATCCTTCTTAGAAGAACAAGATCATCTCCCATAGCATTGAGAGACACACTGTCAATGGAACCATCAGTATTTCCTTTGAAGCTACTAGCCGAATTTGCTCTAGCATTTGGACAATTTCTTTGAAGGTGCACAAATTGTTCACAACTCTAGCAGACTACTTCCTTCTTATTGAATTTGCTAGATTCACAAGTAGTAGTACTTAAAACAGGGTTTGGTTTTCCCTTCAAAATTTTGTGTAAGCATTTTGAATCAGAATATCCTTGGCTTGTACTTGCCATAAGCCAAAATTCATTCTTCTATCAAATTTCTCAGCCTTAAAAGAAGACATCATGTTTTCCACTACCAATTCTACTGTTGATGCATTTCTAGTCTTGGTGAATTTATTATAGATGACTATTATTCCTCGAGTAATCTCCCAAGAAGGACTGGAGGGGTCATAAGTGGTCCTACTTAAAACCCAGCCTCTTTAGACAATAATTCTTTTTGACAAAGTTTATTTAGACTGTAACTATTCAACTACCACACCAAAACTTGAATGCACCGCCAAGACTAAGCAAAACCTCTAATGCTCTACCATGAACCTTAGCTCTGATACCACGTGTTATGAAAACAAGGTGAACAATAGAGAAATAAGAGCAATAAAATAATGACACAAATTTTACATGGAAAACTCTAAAACTAGAGAAAAACGTGTTGTCAAAGACAAAACTTCACTATGTGAAAAATTATTACAATCATATAGACTTTGAAATCACTCCCAATAACCCTTTCCAAGGAACCCTAATACAACGTCTCTTTAGCAAGCTATCCCATTAACTCACACCTCTAAGAGGAATTTTAACTACCCTACCAGAGAGGACTTTACCTAGAGCTAAACCATGAGATGCTTCAAATAGTGCACTTGTGACTAAGGTGTATGATCCTTTATGTAGGCTTCCAAGTCCTAATCTTTACTTTTTCCTTTTAGTAATAGGATTTCTCTTCCTTCACTAGTAAAACTCTCCTATTTATAGTGAGATTAGTCTTCCTTTCCTAATTGAAGTAGGATTCTCCTATTTTCAATAGGATTCTTTATTTCTAATTCAATTAGAACTCTTCTAATATGATTTTTATCCTTATAAAGATTTTAGGAGTACCTTCTAGGATTTGAGGAATATCTTTTTCTTTAGCCAATATACTAATAGCTTAGTGACCAATTTTGCCATAGATTTGGCAAATGTGTCTGGAATTTCCACCAAATCTACCTCTTTTTCCACTAGATGAACTACCACCAGGACCTTTATCATTTCCTTGTTCATGGAAATTGTTACTCCTCCCTTTGTTTGATTCTTGGACTTCAAATTTTGCTTGCCATAAGTCACATAAGTAGACGCTTGGTTAACACCAGCATTAGAAAAGTTATTAGTCCTTTCTAGGCTATTTTCGAAATTTAGTAGTGTGGCTTGTAACTCTTACCATGACATGGTTGCTTTTGATTGAATTTGAACAACAATGGAAGTATATTAGGAGTCAAGTTCCAAAGTAATAAAAGAGATCAAATCATTCATGGCAACAGGACTTCCTACTATAGCTAGATTATCTGCTATTTTCTTCATAGTCACTAAGTAGTTACTACTTCAAGACTTGACTCTGAATATACTCCCATTGTTGTTCAAATTCACTCAAAAGAAACCATGTCATGGTAATAGGACTTCCTACTATAGCTAGATTATCAGCTATTTTGTTCATAGTCACTTCGTAGCTGCCCCTTTTCATAGATCCTTTTCTAGTAGTTTAAAGATCAAACCTAAAATTTGAAATTCTAGATCTATTTTTGACACCACAAAGCTCTTCCAGAGCTTTCCAAAGACCACTACAAGTAGTTTGATCTATTACTTTGACTGTAACCTCATTTGAAATAGATCTAAGAAGCCAGCCTAGCAGAAGATTGCCGATGGTTTTCCATTCTTCATGCTCTAGGTTAACTTAGAGTTGAGATTTCCCTATATCTTCAATTGAAGAAGCTATCGGTGAGATTGGGATAAATTTTGGAGGACAAGCTTTAGTGCCAAGAGTAGAGCCATCAAGCTTGTGACCAATTATAGTGGGCATAAAAATGGATCTCCACACTGTATAGTTTTCTTCCACCAATTTAATAAAAAATGGTTGATTGAGAGAATGATCAAATGGTGAGTTTCCATTGAAAGATTATTTTGTAGATGAGAGCCAGAGTTGATTGAGGGAGACCCACTTGGGATCCAGTAGCCATGGCATTTGCCTAGTGGCTCTGATACTAGCTCGAGAAACAAGGAATTGTAAAATTCTCAACTCAAGGGACTTGAGGCTGAAGTTTCGAGATATATATATATATATATATATATATATATATATATATAAGAGGATTTTACAAATCAGTTGACAGGTGGCAGTCATAAGACATACCACCTGACCTCAACCAATTAGCTACCAGACACAATAACAAAAATGCTGTGTTGGGTGCACAACCAAAGTCCCACATTGGCTAGACTTGGGAGAGATCATGGGTATATAAGTGTGGACAAGCATTCCATTGGTATAAGGCCTTTTAGGTAGAATCCAAAAGCAAATCCATGAGGGCTTGAGCCTAAAGTGGACAATATCGTATCAATGTAGAGTTTTGGGCTGTCCATGGTAACCTAACAATGGTATCAGACCAAGGTTGCGAAGGCAGAGGCAAGGGTTAGGGCAATGAGTGGTTACTTGTATGGTTATATACATGTCTAGGATAGCTTTGTCAAAAAGACGATAAGAGTCTAAGGAGACTGGGTTTTAAGTGGGATCGCTTGTGACCCCTCCAGTGTTTCCTAGAAGCTTTCCTAGTATATATTAAATCATACCGGCACTTACTACTATTCTTGGTTACTGTTTAGCAGTGGTGTACGTATATGGATACTATTGTTGTTCACGTATACGATATTATTCAAGGATATTATTCACATATGAGGTACTATTTACTGCAAAAAAATGACAGCCAAATTTAAGATAAAGAAGTTCGATGGAAACAACTTTGGGCTATGAAAAATAAAAATAAAGGCTATCTTGAGAAAAGAAAATTGTCTTGAAGTAACTGATGGAAGACCGGAAAGTTTACAAGATGAAAAGAAATGCGAGAAGATAGATGGTGATGCGATGGCAAGTCTGCATCTAGCAGTTACAGATGAAGTGCTATCAAGTATTCAAGAAATAAACTCTACAAAGGAGATTTGGGATATGTTGAAAAGCCTGTATGAAGCCAAATCTCTACACAACAAAATTTTCTTAAAAAGGAAGCTGTACACTCTTCGTATGTTAGAAACCTCTCCGGTGACTGAACATATCACACTTTGAAGATGTTATTTTCTCAGCTCTCAACCATGGAGCATAACATAGAAAAGAAGGAACGTGCTGAGCTTCTACTTCAGAGTCTACCTAATTCATATGATAATCTTATCCTCAACTTGGCAAATGGTTTGATGAAGTCATCTCTAGTCTTCAATGATGTTACGGCTGCTATCTTAGAAGAAGAAAGTAGACATAAAAATAAGGAAGACAGAATAATGACTTCTTTACAAGTAGAGGCTTTATCCGCCGATAGAGGGAGATCAAGGAAACGTGGCTCCAGTGGCAGTCACAATCAGAACAGGGGAAAGTCTAAAGGAACGAAGTTTGTCAAATGCTATCATTATAGAAAGCAAGGGCACGTGAAAAACGAGTGTTGTCATCTTAAAAGGAATGGAGAGGGGAACAGAAAAGGAAAAAAAATCTGAGTCGTCAGGATCTCAGGGTTGTGTAGTAAGTATTTTAAGGGATGGTGAAATATTGTGCAACGAGGCAATAATAGTTGTGGAAAGCAGAAAAAGGTTTGCTGGTATATGGTTAATTGATTCAGCAGCAACATAGAATATGTCTTCTAGAAGAGATTGGTTCTATCAATATAAGCCTATCTCAGAAGGGTCTGTGTACATGGGTAATGATCGTGCCTTAAATATTACTGGTATTGGAACCGTCAAAGTAAAAATGTTTGATGGTACGATTCACTCCATCCAAGATGTACGACATGTTATTGGCTTGAAGAAAAATTTGCTATCGATGGGACAATTAGATGACCTCGGATGTGAGTTCCATATAAAAAATGGGATCATAAAGGTTGTTAGAGGCGCGCTTGTGGTGATCAAGGCAGAAAAGATTGTTGCTAACCTATACATGCTCCATGGAGATACTATTCAAGAGGCAGAAACAACGGTTGTTAGTTCTGGAGAAGAATTGTCTATGATATGGCATCGAAGACTTGGCCATATGTCCGAAAAGGGTTTGAAGATTCTCTCGAATCGAAAACTGCTTCCTGGAATTAAAACTGTAAGTTTACCATTTTGTGAGCATTATGTTATTAGCAAGCAGAGTAGACTGAGTTCTAGCAGATCTATTGCTAGGAGTAAAAATATTTTAGGCTTGATTCATGATGTTTGGGAATCACCGGTTACTTCTCTAGGAGGAGCAAACTACTTTGTATTGTTTATGGATGATTATTCTAGGAGATGTTAGGTATATGTCATCAAGAAAAAGTCAGATGTATTTCCTATATTTAAAGCCTTCAAAGCACAGGTGGAACTTGAATCCGGAAAAAGGATCAAGTGTCTGAGGACACATAATAGGAGAGAATTCTGCAACAAGGAATTTGACGAATTTTGTAGTAAAGAAGGTGTGAAACGACAAAAGACAGTTGCTTACACACCATAACAAAATGGAGTGGTAGAGCGGAAAAATAGAACTCTCATAGAAAGAATGAGAGCGTTGCTAAGGACTACGGGTTTACCCAAGACATTTTGGGCAAAAGCAGCCACTGCAGCCTGTTACTTGATAAATAGGTCTCCATCAACAGCAATTGAGATGAAGACACCTATAAAGATGTGGACTGGTAAGCCAACTGATTATTCCTTCCTTCATATTTTTGGATGTCCTGCTTATGTGATGTATCATGACCAAGAAAGAATGAAGTTGGATCCAAAATCCAGGAAATATATCTTCTTGGGGTATGTTGATGGAGTAAAGGGGTATCGCCTATGGGATCCTACTACCCGTAAGGTTATCATCAGCAGGGATGTTGTCTTTGTAGAAGACATGTTTAAACATGAAGAAAGTGATAGCACAAAGAAAAATGTTGAGACTGTATCAGTACAGGAAGAAACAGTTTCTTCTAAAGTAATACCAGAACACGATGATCAAGAACTGTCGAGTCTGAAGCACTTGAAGTCCGTTGATCAACTCGAGAAAGAAGGGAACCTTCTTGGCACTTAGAGTATGTAATGGCGAGCAATGTTGCATACTGCCTCCTAACAAAAGATGAGGAGCCTTCAACCTTTCAGGAGGCTATAAAAAGTTCTGATGCATCTCTATGGATGACAGTAATGCATGAAGAGATGGAAGCTTTAGACAAAAACAAGGCATGGGAACTTATGCCACTACCACATGGAAGCATCGAAAACAAATGGGTCTACAAGATCAAACGTGATGGAAATGATCAAGTGGAGCAGTATCGTGCTAGACTGGTGGTCAAAGGATATGCTCAAAAAGAAGGAGTTGATTTCAACGAGATATTCTCTCTTGTGGTAAGACTTACAACAATTCGAGCAGTCTTGGCTATATATGCTACATTTGACTTACAGTTCGAGTAGTTAGATGTAAAAACTGCGTTTCTTCATGGAGAACTTGAAGAAGAAATTTATATGCTCCAACCGGAAGGTTTTATTAAAGAAGGAAAAGAGAACTTAGTTTGCAGGTTGACCAAATCTCTATACGACTTAAAATAGGCGCGAAGATGTTGGTACAAGAGATTTGATTCATTCATCATCAGCCTTGGGTATAACAGACTCAGTTCAGATCATTGTACGTATTACAAGAGGTTTGAGGAAGACTTTGTCATTTTGCTGTCGTACGTGGATGAATGATTCTAGGGATGATGAATGAATCTAGGGATGCAAATTCACCGAGACAGAAAAAACAAGAAGATTTGGCTATCTCAAAAGAACTACTTGATGAAAATCTTGCGCCGCTTTAATATGCAAGATTGTAGGCCAATTTCTACCCCACTTCCTGTTAATCATAAATTATCCTCAAGTATGAGTCCTAGCAATGAAGCGGAGAGGATGAAAATGTCTCGAGTACCATATGCATCAACAGTAGGGAGCCTAATGTATGCTATGATTTGTACAAGACCAGACATTGCACAAGCAGTGAGAGCGATCAATAGATTCATGGCTAATCCGGGGAGAGAGCATTGGAGTTCTGTTAAGAGGATCCTTAGATACATCAAAGGGACCTCTGATACTACACTATGTTATGGAGGATCAGAGTTCATTGTCAAGGGCTATGTTGATTTAGATTTTGCAGGAGATATTGACAAAAGGAAGTCCACTACAGGCTATGTGTTTACACTTGCAGGAGGTGCTGTGGGCTGGGTATCCAAACTACAAACTGTTGTAGCTCTATCTACAACAGAAGCAGAGTATATGGCAGCTACACAAGCTTGCAAGGAAGCTATTTGGATCAAAAGGTTATTGGAGGAACTCGGGCACAAACAAGAGAAGATTTCTTTATTTTGTGACAGTGAGAGTGCCTTGCATATTGCAAGGAATCCAGTCTTTCATTCAAGAACGAAGCACATAGGAGTTCAATATCATTATGTACGAGAAGTATTGGAAGATGGAATAGTAGATATGCAAAAAATCCACACGAAGGACAACATAGCAGATGCATTGACCAAACCAATCAATGCTAACAAGTTCATCTGGTGTAGAGCATCCTGTGGCCTGTTAGAGACGTAAGCAGCATGTATAGAGACAAGACTGAAAGGAAAAATGCCTTCAAGTGGGAGAATGTGAAGTGTGAATGTGAGGTGTGAAAGCATTTTTGCCTTTCACACAATCCCACATTGGTGGAAAATAATAAGTCAAGGAGGAGGTTAGGCTATATAATAAAACCTCCTCCTCCTCTTATATTTGTCCCAAGCTTATGTATTAAGCTTTTCTCTTCTTTCTCCCTTGTTATCTCCTCCATTCTAATTGTGAGAGAGATTGTAATATTTTTCTCTATGGTAAAATATTTTCGGTCTTGTCTTGTGGAGGTTTCCCTCAAATTGAGGGTTTTATCACTTTAAATGAGCTAGGAGAATCTCATACCCAAATAAAAGGTGGTGGGCCCCCAGATCTGTAGTTGAGCTCTATTTGGGGACAAGGATAGAGCAAGCTCTCGAGGTAGAAGGCAGCCTTGATGAAGCAAACAGATGGCTCTCGAGGGTAGACAAAGGCCTCGATGAAGCAAACAAATGAATGATCATTTGTGAGGAGGCTCTGAAAAAGAAAAAAAAATATACAAAATAGTTTTGTCCTTTGTTTGAGGGGGAGAATTGTTAGGTGTGCAACCAAAGTCTCACATTGGCTAGACATGGGGAAGATCATGGGCATATAAGTGTGGACAAGCATTCCATTTGTATGAGGCCTTTTGGTAGAATCCAAAAGCAAATCCATGAGGGCTTGAGCCCAAAGTGGACAATATCATATCAATTTGGAGTTTTGGTCTGTCCATAGTAACCCAACATGCTGACATGAAGATCAATTAATTAAAAATAGTTAAGTCACTTAACAGCTAATTATAACTAACTAACTAGCTAATTATTCAACTGATTATTATCCTTGCTGATGTCGCTCGTCCTCCTCCTTTCACGTGAGATGAGCCGTCTTGACAAGGAGGGCCATCGGTAGTTTGCACAGAAAGATAACACAGTACTTCCGTGTTATTTGTCAAGCAAATAGCAGCAGAAAGCAGTGCAGTCCACCCATTGCTGTTCACATTTTGTGTGAGAGAGGAGGGGGGTTTTGTCACCAATGCCTTGCATGTGTCGATGCCTCTATCAACTGCCGCATAGTGGAGTGTAGTGTAACCCAAAGCATCTGTCAATTCAAGTGCGCCTTCGGGCATGTAATGGACCAACTCCTCCACAAACTTCCAGGGTGGGTCCTACAAAAGCTACAACATGAAGAGCAGTTTTGGAGTTTGCTGAGAAGGTTGCTTTCACTATATTTGGATTGCTCCTGACAAATCTTTAGGCATTTGTCCGATCTCCTTTCATTGCAGCTACAATATTGTGGCATAATGCATGATTATATATGGCCGATGATCGATAAGCAAATTTTATAAAAAGACATCACTGAACCGATAATTAGTGTAATTTAGTAGTAAATCAATCTGCGCTAGCTATTAAACACGACTTACATGACTTAAAAATGTCATCTCTATCAACCCGCAAAACTGATCCTATATGGGTTGCAGCTCTTGTAAAACGTTCGGTACCAGTTTTTTTTGGCTGGACATGCGTGGCCATTATTACTAAACGGAGCCTGTGGTACTACTGATGATGTTTCATCACCAGCATTTGCTTGACTAATTTACTCGATAGAAAGTGAATAAATAAATATCTACAATGTTTTCTTAGTAATTGGAGTAGCTTACTCCAATTCTCAATTATCTACTTGTATATATTATGTCACATTTTGTCAATGCATGATCTTTTTGTTGCAACCAAGTATATTTTATATAGTTAAATATCTCAAGAATTAATTTACTAAATAATTGCACGCTCTCACTGTAAAAATGGAATTCTTATATTTATCACCTTTTGTTATTAAATTATTTTCTTTAGCATACGCATGCATGTGTTAATTAGTTCTAATGACCCTAGCTACATGTATTCCATCCAACAAACAATCAGCTCTTAAATTAAACGGAAAGAAATAATATAAAATTAAGACCCTCTCCTGATCACTACTAATCACTACCAACCCCTATTTATCTTTGTCGTCTTTCGCAAGTTTTACATCAAAAGCAATTAGAAAAAAACTACTCAACATTCACGCAGAGGCAACCAGCTGGCTGAACGATACATGGCTAGCTATGATGTGTGAAATTGACCATGCAGGCACATACAGTAGCATGATTTACATGATTGTACAAGCGGAATTGGGATTTTCTTCGCAAATGTAATCGGTACAACGACTCCTGTAATAGCCCCTGCCGCCGCTACCTCCCAGCTATCACACACTGGCCTTCCACAGCAACCATCATAACATATTACTCGTGGTGTTCCGCAATAACATGGCCCCCCACCACGCCCTTCATAGCAGTTCTTGCAACAAGGATGAGCCGGTGGATAACATGTCACAGATATACAAGGCTGCTGAAGAGGAAGGCCGAGGCAGAGGCAGGGGTGGCTGCTGCTGCGGAGGTGGTGGCTGCTGCTGCAGTGGCTCTGGAGGCTTCTTAGGAGGAGGCAGCTCAGGCTTTGGCGGGGGCTACGATTTCTATACTTTTGATTGAATCTCCACCTTTGCAGCGTTCTTTTGCATGATCTTTTCAGGACTATAGCACACCACCTTAAACGCCACGGTGTTTTGCTTATTGTTATAAATCTGGTCTTCTATTTCTCTTGTTCATAAAATCAAACGTCAATCCATATATATCATATTAAAAAACTGATATCATTTTTATATAATAAATTAATTATCAAAAGGAATATAGAGAGAGAGAGGGAGACACTCACGAGGTATTTTACAAAGTATTTTCTTCACTTTCTTATAGCACTTGCAGCATTGAAGGTCCACCTTCAGCACCATTGTTGTAACTTGCTGCAACAGGTACAGTAGACACACAATTCACAAGGCCATGGAAATAAATATGTACATTTGCCATACAAATTTTTTTAAAGTAAGCTAGATATACAAATTAATTAAATTATTCATGTTTTGATCACAAGAAAGAATGAGTATACAGCAATATATTTACTCAAAATTGGCACTATATATGAAATTGCAGAAATTAATCAAGAAAGATTAAAGATATATTTTTGCATGCATACCTTCTCACCCGTAGCTGTGAGTATTGCTCGATCAGAATCCGAGTCTGAGATGCCTTATCAAGTTAATTATATAGCTTAATCTCTCAATAATTATATATAGGACTAGCTTGAGATTGCCATTGTTGTGAAAAAAAAAATTTTTTTTTCCCCACAGGAACAACAAATTTGGGGTTGCTTTTTGTTGGGAATATTTATAACAAATTTAAATATAATAAATAAAACAACAATAATATCATAAAAAACAATAATATAGAAAATTAAATAACATATCTAAAATAGAAAAGAGATGATAAAATATAAGGCTTGAACACTAGGGAGGCATCTTGAAGGCATTGTCCTAAAACCAAAGAGTCCTTCCCTCGTGCGGGTCATATTGGTATTCAAGGGCTCCAAAATACAATCCAGTACTCATAGCTTATCTTCTTGATGAACACAATTACCGGAAGAAAATAACCTATCTTCATATGTCGCCATTGCTCTAAATCATAAAATGCTCAAAATATATCATCTCTATGTTAGAACCTTTGAGACTCCTTTATATAGTAGTCTCTTAGCAAGTAAGTTACAAATTAAATCTCTTGTAACTCCTGAGCCATAATGTTCTTAATAAAACATATACATTACAAATAATAAGAATTGTAACTCATGTTTTATGATATTTGTAACTCTTAAAATTAATTTCATATTAAAACTTATAACTAATGATTTAAAACTAAGTTTTAAATCTTTTATCTACAGCAGTCCCTCACAAAAGGTTTAAAACTTTAAAGCTTTATAAAATAAAATATTTAGATATATAAAAATACTTATAAAATAAAAACATATATAAAGAGTAACCTTCTATTATGCAATGGGTATAGGTACTTTTCGGGTTTGAACCTACACTTAGTGTTGATAGCATCTATTAGAGGAACCTAAGTGAACAAAGTCTTGAACTCGATTTCTTGACAAAATTTCAAACTATCACACATATAATATCGACAAAGACATGGTTTTGGGGGGTTAACGCTATTAACGGCTATGCACTTAATCTTGATTCTCATGAGAGTTTTAGAGAATAGCCTAATTCTCATAGTTGCGGCCCTCATGACGCTCTCATTTAGGTGAGTCCTTGAAAGATATATTTGACCTATACATCGCAAGAGTATCTAGCCTTTGGACTTATTCACGATAAATATCCTTTATAACATCACATATAATAAGCACTTTGCTATAGGGATGAGTAGGACCATATCTCTTCCATGATATGTCAAAATAGTTGTGCTAAACAAGTCACACAGTATGGATTGTTCCTACCTATTGAACCTCTTTCATGGGATCTCCAATAACAGAGGTTGATTTACTTCCGTAGATGACTCTCTTTGGGCTTAAGCATATCCCCCTTGACAATTTAATTAATTAATTAAATAGAATGCTGAAATTCTTCATAAATTTTATACATATGCACTCTCTACTTTATCTCATAAATTCTTCCATCTTTGATAATGCTTCCACTAGCTCTTTTAATTCAAACAATATTAACTCTTATAAAATACTGTTATACTGCATAAAAATAAAATAATTGAAGGTTAGAATGTTAATGTGAAATATCCAATCACCAAAAACTTGAAAATATTAAGTAATAATATTTTTAAACTCATATACAACAATTAATAATCGTCTAATAACTTATAATAGCACCCTATTTTTTTCCTTAAAAGTATTATAAAATATTAACAACAATAATGTAAGAAAACCCCCAAATTAAAAAATATTTTAAATACACTAATAATAACAACACAAAATTTTAATGCTATAATTTGTTAAGTTTTTAAAACTCATGGAAATAACAACTAAAGTCATATTATTGTTGTCCAAAGTTTAATAACTAAAAATTTGAAACCTTTTTAAAACTGAAACCCCCACATCAGCAAAATATTTATTGCTACTTTAGCAAACATAATATATAACTTATATATGATTAAATAATAATTATTAGCATTTATACCATAATTTATTCAATATAACCACATAAGTTATGAGACTAAACAATTAATCTTCTTAACATACTCTAGTAATCAATTATTAGATGTCATCATCTAATATAAATGATAACCGTAATAAGCTATGAATTAATAGCTCACTACCTTGCATATAAGTTTCTAATAAACACACGGAAATGTGTAATAAAAAATTTAATGCATGCATTCAACATACAAATTGAATTCTTAATCAATGTATAATAATATGCAATAAAGATCAATGATTATCTAGCTCTAAAATAATGACACTCTTAATTAGTAACATATGAAATTAATCAAATCATTAATAATATGTAATAGATATTAGTGGTAAGGATTTTCATCATTGAAATATTTATTAGACCATAATAAAACTATTAAAAGGTCTTAATAATAAAACCACTACACATTACAACTCATTTATATTCTTTGAAATAAATAAGAAAAATTTGAATAACCAGTCAACAACTTCATGTCTTTAACTTAATAAAGACATTTATTTACCAGTGTTGTAAAATAAAGCTTTATTTGGAAAGAAAGTTACACATTGAAGCCACCAACTCTCTAACGCTAATAAGGCTAGATCTGTAAGATAATAGCAATCATCATGTATTCATTATCCAAAGAAGCTTCAAATATGTGAAATTAACTCATATCATGCTCCAAACTAGACATTCATTTCAGTTCTTCATTGCCAGGAAAAATAAAAGAATTTATATACGCAAGTATATATCTCATTATGAACTAGAATATTACTAATCATATATAGCATAGTCAGGCTAACTATGTTCAAATTATGAATGAAAGTATAAATTATGATAGATCTCACAAAGATCTACAACATACAATATATGATAAACAAACAAATAAAACATTAGCAAAATCCATCACACGTGTGATCCTCTCATATTCATTAAAATATAAATAAATATAAATGAAGCTAATAGCTATGTAGATGCTATAGCCATGGATCTAATAAGAAGTAGAATGTATAAACTATTATGAAATAGTTTGTGCAGCATAAGCAATCAAAAAATAAAAGCATAAATATATGCAACAAATTAATATTAACCAAATAACTAACCAACCATATGGGATATTCTTTGGCTTTAGATTGTTGGAAATATTTGTAATAAATTTAAATATAATAAATAAAACACCAATAATATCATAAAAGACAATAATATAGAAAATTAAATAGCATATCTAAAGTAGAAAAGAGATGATAAAATGTAAGGCTTGACCACTTGGGAGGCATGTTAAATGCATTGTTCTAAAGCCAAAGAGTCCTCCCCTCGTACGGGTTATATCGGTAATCAATGGCTCTAAGATACAACCCAGTGCTCACAACCTATCTTCTCGATAAACATGATTACCGGAAGAAAATAACATGTCTTCATGTGTTGCGGTTGCTCAAAATCATAAAATACTCAATATATCATCTTCATGTTAGAACCTTTGGGACTCCTTTATATAGTAGTCTCTTAACCAAGTAAGTTACAAATTAAATCTCTTGTAACTCTTAAGCCATAATGTTCTTAATAAAAACACATACGTTACAAATAATAAAAATTGTAACTCAAGTTTTTATTATATTTGTAACTCTTAAAATTAATTTTATATTAAAACTTATAACTCATGATTTAAAACTAAATTTTAAACCTTTTATCTCCAACACTTTTGAACCTTCTTAAAAAAGAAGCTACTGCAAAAAGAATAAAGTTTTATAAAGAATCTAAAACATAGGGGCTTGGCTGCTTTTAAAGACCTGCTTCTACTTTTTGAAGTATAAAAATTTTAAATACACTTACTGGAAAAATAAAAATACAAAATTATCCTAATTGTTAAATTTTTTTCTTAATTTATACTTAATTAAGAAGAAAACATTATAAACGGTGCCGTTGACATATCTATCGAGTAAATTATAAAGTGTTGTTGACCCAAATAATAGAGTATTCTTAGATGATAATATTAAAAAATATTTATGGTTGTTGGCTATGTACTCTATTATATATTATTATATCTAGCGATAAAGAAAGCAACCCGGCCAACAATTTTCTTTATGATAAGTGGGGTCGCACCTTCAAGTAATAATTTCAGCATCTCTCTTTTCCTTTTTCTACCCTTTTCTTTTTCAATAATGAGATATTGTCTTAGAGAGTGTATATATATATATATATATATATACACTTTCCAAAAGTGTTTTAAACATTTCTGCTTTTGGATATATAATTAATAAGAAATAATATATATTATTATTTAATTACACAAAAGTACAACAAGAAGAACTTTTTATTTTTCAGTACTATATTTTTAGACAATCAAATACTAATATGTTTTTGTTGTATAAATGAATTTATATTTAGAGTCATGACCAAAAAAAATTGCATGAAGCCTAAATTAATAAATTGTGAATCCTTAGAAAGGGTAATGTTACATAAACTGTTGGAGATAAAAGTTTAAAACGAATATTTATATCATGAGTTATAAAATTTTAATTTAAGATTAATTTCATGAGTTACAAATATAATAAAAACATGGGTTACAACACTTATTATTTGTAATGTATATGTTTTTATTAAGAACATGATGGCTTAGGAGTTACAAGAGATTTAATTTGTAAGTTACTTGAGCAAGGAGACTACTATATAAAGGAGTTTCAAAAGTTCTAATAACAATGATATACTTTGAGTATTTTATGTTTTTGAGCAACTATAACATATGAAGACATGTTATTTTCTTTCGGTGATCGTGCTCACCGAGGAGATAGACAGTGAGCATTAGGTTATATCTTGAAGTCATTGAGTACCGATATTATCCGTGCGAGGAAAGGACTATTTGACTTTAGGACAATACCTTTTACATGCCTCCCAAGTGCTTAAGTCACATATTTCTTACTTTACCTCTTTACTTTTTCTATTTATTTAATTACTGTTAAGTTAATCCAATTTATATTTTATTATTTCTTCAATACGTTGTTATTTGATTATATTATTTAGATTTATTATAAAATATTTCAAACAATCTAAAGTCAAAGAGTATCTTATATGATTGGTTGCTTATTTGTTTAATATTAATTGGTTGCATATATTTATGCTTTTATAATTTGATTACTTATGTTGCACAAACTATTTCATAATAGTTTGTGTATACTACTTCTTATTAGATCCATGTGTTTAAGCATCTATTAGCTATTAGCATTATCTATATGTTATTTATATTTTGTTGAATATGAGAGAGGTTCACAAGTCTGATGGATTGGGTTAATATTTTATTTGTTTGTTTATCATATAATGTATGTTGTAGGTCTTTGCGAGATCTATCATGATTTATATTTTTGCTTATAATTTGAATATAGCTAGCCTAACTATGCTATAAATGATTAGTGAATTATTCTTGTTTATACTGTGAAATACAATTGCATGTATAAAATCTTTTTATTTTTCCTTGAAATTAAGAACTGAAAATGCATATCTAGTTTAGAACATAAAATTAATTTAGTTACTAATATAAGCCAATTTCAAATATTTGAAGCTTCTTTGGATATTGAATATATAATGATTGCTATTCACTACAAGAAAAATGGGAATAGATGACAGAAACAAACAGTCATAAACAATGGTGGATGATAGAAAATCTATTAGTCATCTATGTTACTGTCACTCATTCATGATAGTAAAAATGTCTGTCATCAGCTTTGTGATAGTTTTTCCATGTCATATGTCTATCACACTAGAAAATTAATTTTTAATTAATTTTCTTGAAATTTTTTGACAGGAAATTGACCTTTTTTTTAATTTGAATATTTTAGTGGCAAAATTGATTTTTTATTCCTATTTAATTTTCGCTGAAAATTTTTGAGGCAAAAATTAGTGGTTAATTTTGTGAGTAAATTATGTTGTTTGTGACAGAACTTATTATTACTATTTTCTGTCACAATATTTAAATTTAGTTATGCAGAACTATGAGTTTTTTTTATTTTATTTATACATTCTTGTGTCTAAAATTCATTTACACATTTAATATGAACTAAAAATTGAAATACACATCCAATTGAGTCCAAAAAAGTTTTATAGTAATGACATCCACATAACAATATAGAGAAAAGTTGCATAGATCATGTATATCATTACCAATACATAAGTGAAATCATTAGTAACTATCAACAATAAACTGTGATTGTAATTCAAATCCAAAAGCAACAACAAATGATAGCACCAAATTAAATTTGGAGTTCACATGACAAATTTCAGCAACTAAGAGCAAATGTTTTATATTTGACTAGCTAAGCCAGCAAAACTCCTTCTGTTTTCTCAGCAAAAACCGCAGCAGAGCTCCTTCTATTTCGGCAAAACCCAACAACTCATTCTGAGCAAAATACCCAGCAAAACTCCTCCCGTTCTCAGCAAAATACCCAACAAAACTCCCTTTCTCAGTAAAGTACCCAACAAAATATTTGAATAACTAATAAATTGAAAACATTAGCAGTTCATAATATGCATTTAGAGCATGAGAAAAAGCAAAGAGCAAAGCTAAATAGAGTAGTAAAAAACATCAACTCACCTATAATACTCAATATACTAGATACAACGCCTTATTTGGTTCGTAGAATCGACTTGTGAATTTCCTCCAATTTCTCAGTGACAATTTGCTGGCTAGTAGCAGGAACTGGGTTCTCAACCCTAATTATTTCCATAGGTCTCTTAAGGTTCTCAAGGAGGTGTATCTATAAGAAAAAATTATATTTTACAAGGAAAATCTCAAATTTATCTATATGACTAGTCTAATAATCACATTAGAAGGGTAAAGAAAAATTAATTAGTACCAAATCCGTTAGTTTGCATATACCTCTTACTGAATAGTAGCTACAGTTTGGCATGTGGTGGATGATGGTCTGCTCAAACAGCCAAATCTAAATATAAGCTTTCTACAACAAGTTAGAACTAATAAGCAAAGCCAAGCCAAGCCAGGCACAAAACAAAAACAATAATTAAAAGAAAAGAAGCTAAATGAGAAGTAGGAAATCGGGCACTTACACTTTGGAGAAACCAGAAGATCAAGTTCTACAACCATAAAAGGAAAAGTGAACAAAAGAAATGAGAATTAATGAGAGGAAAAATTGAAAAACGCTGTAGATTTTGTGTGAATAAGGGATAGAAGAAGATTTGTTACAATGGTTGGGTCATAATTCTCTAAATTTTGGATCTTCCCATGACCGCTCTGCTTTTGCTGCTCATGTTGCTATGATAAAATGAACATGATTAATTGGTGTCAAAATTTTAAGTTAAATTTAAGTTATAGAATGTTGTAATGCAGAAGCAAAACCATCTCAACATGAAAGTCTAAAATATCCTTCTATAAATTTAGCGTCTCTCAACTGCAGTGCAGGTTTGCTTCCCTCTCTTGTAGCTCCTACAATGCCAACCAAAATCCAACTGTTTTAGCCAGTACATTTTTTGGACAACTAAGCAACAAAAGGAAAATGACAAACTGATGATGCATCAATTTTTATACACATGTGGCACTGAAAAACACAATTATAGCTAAAATGTTTACTTTTTTTTATAATCTAAAACACATGTGGATACCTTTTTTTATTGGAAATAATTAAGGTGAATTGAAGCTGTAGCAAAGAAGAGATAAAACATTGCAAATCCCCTCAGGGAAGAAAGACTGAAACATGAAGGCACATGTTTCTTACATTAGAATTTAAATATTGTGACTAGCTCCTTTGACCCCTAACTCTTTTCCTAACTAAAAGGTTCCATTAATATTGTTGAATTCAATCAACAGCTACGACATGGAGTCATAAAGTAGATATTTATGCTATTGTAAACAAAAAATTTCACTAGTTACAAATTCATGCAACCAAAAGTAGTTTACAATCTTTTCAATATCATATAACAAGTTAAATTATATAGGAAGAAAAATAAATGCTGTTAAAACAAGAAGATTCTGCAACTAAATTTATAAAAGATGTAAGTTGAATAGCTAACTAATTAAGACAAATTTTCAATATATATACTAGATAGTGAGCAATAGAATGAGTTGAGCATGGTTGGCAATATGTAAACTGAAATTTGAATTATTCTAAACTAAAATCAATATTTTAATTCACCTCAATAAATTTGATGATCTTAACGCCGCCAACTCCCCTTATAGAGACTAATGCTCCAACATCTAAACGATCAACCTGCAAATACAGAAACCAATTTACTTCACAAAGATATTCTAACTTTTAATTTCTGAAAGAACTGAAAGATTTTGAAGCTTACATTTTCTATAAGAACCAAGCAACCATATATGGCAGCAAATGATGCTTCTGTAGCTGAATCATTAATGGAAATAGGATCCAACACAAAATGTATAAAAAGCTTCTTCTTTCTCAACAAAGACTGCAGCCAATAAAAAATAAGAGATTTTGTTGCATATTAAGTAACTTTAGGTATTACTTTTGCAACATAGAACACAAGTTCTTGCAAGAACAAATAAATTGCATGAAGAAATGAAATAAATTTAAAAGCATATAATTGCCATGTACAAGCATACATAAAGAGCCA
This sequence comes from Boswellia sacra, assembly GCA_013180625.2. Taxonomy (NCBI): domain Eukaryota; kingdom Viridiplantae; phylum Streptophyta; class Magnoliopsida; order Sapindales; family Burseraceae; genus Boswellia; species Boswellia sacra. The sequence continues at coordinate 27,236 of SNVD02010515.1, forward strand.
TGGAGTCTAGATATATTTATGCAGATAAGACTGTATGATGTGTGTTCTATAGCTCTAAAGATGTAAAGAGCACTGCAATTGCATTATCACTAGCTAATTATTGTTGTTAAGAGTACACATTATACATTGTTATCAATTGCAGTGCTCTAGCTAATAACATTGTGATCCTGCTCCAGCAAAAAGCCCTCAATGGACATAACAAAGGTTAACAAATGAAACAAGAATTTACATTTCCCAAAGAAAATAATAAAAAAATAGAATCTACAACATGTCAAAGTTGAACTTAATGGCAAATACACATTCCTGACGTACCAAAAGCAGCTAAAGTTAATCTAAGAAACTGAACAAATCTATTAGAACTTAAAAATACTTAAGACTTGTGTTATCACCATGTACATAGTAAGAATGAACTAAAATATTCATATGTTGAATTAACATAAATTCATATAAAAAAATGTACCTAATTCTAAGCATCAAGTATATGAAGTAAAATAGAAAGAGAGATTTGATAATATGAAGTAAAAATGAAGTTCATTCAACTAAAACCATAACTGACCTCAAACACAAATCAAATTAGCACTAGGTATCTAGATTTATAAGAAACCGTCAATTTCAGTTCATGTGGTCCAAATATATATACAATTCGATTCCTACACTTTTATTTAAACATGCCATACTTTAGAAGTTGTAATATTTAATATCGCTAGCTAGAAGAATAATTTAGATGAACATGAGAGCTCCTCTAGTAACAATTTTAATAATGATATGCTTTTCTTCTAGTACTTATAATGAATCCTTTAAAAGCATATGTAAACCTTTCATTCTAATAAATACAATGGGTCAAGCATGAGATTGTTAACAAGAGATAGGGCCCATGACTAAAAAGTTGAATTAATCTAAGTTAGTTAATTATGTTCAAACAAATTTAGATCCAAATGAATTGCAGGCCAAGTTCAAACAACACTTTATTTGTATTTTTGTTCTTCTTTTGAAAACTTAGAAAACCAAATTTCTCAAGCATTTAAATCTTGAGCAATATAAACAAAAAACCCATCACACAAACTACTACCATGGTAGGAATGTTAATATGCTAAAGTCAAGACTATAAATTAAAACATCACTCTAATAGTAAAATGCAACTTTACAACTGCATAATGAAATCAAATGGCCTGGACTTGGACTGCCTGTACAAAATAATGCTAGGGTGGGCTTGTTTTTGACGAAGTTTAACAAATGCATTACTAAATTCAAGCAAAGCATTTCAGTCCAACATAAGAAGACAAAAAGGGGCTTAATTATATTCTCTAAATTAAAAGCTGCAATTCATATATCCTGCAACCATTTAGGCTAAAAGTACAAAAAGTGATGCGAAAGTCAAGTTGCCAATGGTAAAGATGGTGGTAATGATCTCTTCAGCTTGAGCTTGTAGAGAATGATGGTCTTACCAGCAGCATCGAGATCTACCATCAGAATATGCATTTCATTCTTGGCAAAGAGCTTGTTGAACAACTTGGCGAAAGATAGCCCCATTTTTCGCAACTGAAAAGGCCCATTGTTCACAACTGCAAAGAAACGCCACTAATCCCAAATCCTTAATTGAAAATTTCTACAAAAACATCAACCAATAATCATCCACACCCAATTATACAAATTTGATTTCAATTCATTCCAATGCAGCAAATCTGAATATAAAACTGAATTACCATATCAGATCAAACAAGAAAATACACATACAATATCAAATCCTAAACTTAAATCGCCAGATCATAAATAGAAAACTGAGATTGGTCCATAATTATCATGAATTAACCAAAAAGAAAAATCAAATATGAAAGTGGAGATCTGAATCTAGGTGGAATTTGTAGATTTTAGAAAACCAAAAATGTAAATGCAAGATAGAAGGAGTGAGTTAGTTCTGAAAATGGAAACTAAAAAATGATGAAGAAAACCCAAAACGATCTCGTAGATCAGAATGTGGCCTGTAGGGGACGGATTTGGAGTTAGTAGAACAACGGCAAACAGCCTTGTACCTGGGCCGACGCAGACAGCAGGGTGGGAAATGGAGGAGCAAAGGAGGTTGTACAACATAGGAGAGGTGGCAGATGAGTTGCTTCATCGCGGCAGCTTGGAAAGGCGTATCATGAGTAAGAGAAGTAAAAAGAAAGGCTGTTTCGATGGAAAGAAAATAAGTGAGAAAATTGTGGTTGAAGAGAGGATCGGTGGAAATTGAAAATTTAAAAAAACCCTCAGGGTCACCCTCGTCCTCGACTAAAGCAAATCGGCGAATTGACGGCCTGTACAAATATGAACAAAACTCTTCAAATCAGAGCTCTATGTAGGAAATTTTTTATTTCTGTAGATGGGGAGGGTTGTCGCACTTTCAAGGGTTTGCCGCCCGCTTTATCCAAGACGACGTCGTTTAGACGTTATGTTTTCATTTAATTTTGTAATCCAATTTTTAAAATAAATTATAATAACTTTTAATTAAACACATATCTTATAATATTTTTAAATAAAATAATTTAACATTTAATTATAAAATAAATAATTCCTTAATTTTTATCAAAAAAATTTAGAAAATGTGATTTTCATCACTTGAAAATTATAAAATAATTGTATTTATTTGATACAATTTTCATGTTTAAAAAAATACTTTTCCATAATTTAATATTTAAAATTGTATTATTTTCATATAGAAAATAATATTATCTTTTATTTAAATATTTTTAGCAATTTTATTTTTAATCTTATAATTAAAATTAAAATTATATTATTTAATTAATATTATTATATTTTTAATTTCTTTATTTCATTTGAATTCAAAATATGAAATTACTGTAAGTTTTCATAACATTTAAAATTGGGGTTTAAATGCACCATTTCCTATTGCAGTGACATATATATTTTTATAAAAAAATTATTTGACCATAAAAAATGCTACATTTTGCTTTTAATTAATAAACTATTAATTTAAAATTTGGTCAAATACAGTCAATAATAAATTTCTGTCACAAAGTTTTTGATATAATTAATTTCTATCACTATTCTATCATCAATTTTTTATAGATAAAAAATATATCACATGTACATCATTAAGTTTTTGATAGACCATAATTCTATCACGACTCTATCAACCTTATATGATATAATGATTTTTATCATAAAATATCAGTCATCTATTGTCTTTTTTCTTGTAGTGATTCTCTTATAAATCTAGTTTTTTTTGGTATTAGAGAGGTGGTGGCTTTGTCGTGTAACTACCTTTCCAATTATTTTTTATTTTATAACACGAGCAAATAAATCTCTTTATTAAGTTAAAGACATGGAGCTAAATGAAGATGGAAATTCTTTCATTATTTACTTCAACCATGCACATTTTATTTATATCAATGTCTTGTATTTGTGATTAAGATTAAAGTCAGTATGGATTAATTAGTAACTTTTATATTAATAAGCTTAGTAAACACTAGTGTTATATACATTGTATTTTAATATTATTTGTCCTTGTATGGTTTGCTTATTATAAGCTTTGGAACAAGTTTTTATATGTGATACTAATATGAGTTTTCCCTTTTTAAGTTCGACATATTGCATATGAGACATATTAGCATTGTTAATATGAATTTTTATCATCTCAAATCACTACAAGAAAAATTGTCATATTTGGCGGTCTTTGACCGTCAAATATGACCATATTTGGCGGTCATAAAAACGACACCAATGGCACCGCCAAATATGGTATATTTGACAATATTTGGCGGTCGGTCAAAACGCCAAATATGGTTTAGATCATATTTGTCACATAAAAGCGCCAAATATAACTGCTTCACAAATCACATATTTGTCACTTTTTTTGGCAAATACAGTGGTTTCTAACGGTCAAATTTTTTGAATTATACCATATTTATCGCTTTTTGACCGATAAATATGGCATGGTAACGGTCAAATTTTTTAAATTTCACCATATTTGACGCTTTCTGACCGATAAATATGATTCCAATTTGAATTACACTATATTTATCGCTTTTTGCCCGATAAATATGGAATGCCAACGGTCAATTTTTTAAATTATTATATTTGGCGCTTTTTGTCCGATAAATATGGAACGGTAATGGTCAAAATTTTTAAATTTCACCATATTTGACGCTTCAAGACCGATAAATATGAGTCCAATTTTAATTCTACCATATTTATCGCTTTTTGCCCGATAAATATGGTATGCCAACGGTCAAATTTTTTAAATTTATTCATATTTGACGTTTTTTATCCGATAAATATGAATCTACTTTCTATTGTACCATATTTATCGCTTTTTGACCGATAAATATGGCAAGATAACGGTCAAAATTTTTAAATTTAACCATATTTGGCGCTTGTTGACTAACAAAATATATTTCTAACGGTCAATTTTTTTAAAATTTACCATATTTGACGCTTCTAGACCGATAATATTGATTCCAATTTTAATTCTACCATATTTGTCGCTTTTTGCCCAGAAAATATGGTTAGTAACGGTAAAATTTTTTAAATTTCATCATATTTGACGCTTTTTGCCCGATAAATATGGCTTGCTAACGGGTAAATTTTTTCATTTCATCATATTTGACGCTTGTTGACCGATAAATATGATTCCAGTACAATATTTATCAGTTTTTGATCGATAAATATGGCTTTGTAATTACAGTTATGGTTTTACTCCTTAAGAAACATAATAGTACTAATTTTTGTTATTTTTCTACCCTGTACGATTGTCAATACTCCAATTTGGCATATACAACACACACAAATAGCTCATCTACTAGATTTATTATACACTATTGAAATAAATGATCTGTGCGAGTATTTAATTAAAAGAGATATAAACATGTCAATAAGCAAATTAAATAGTATCAGAAAAAGAACAACTGAAGCAAATTTAAGGACAATTGCAGTTCTTAACCAGCAGCTACACTTTTTACCCGTTGCTCCTGCATTTCAGCACTTACTGCAAAAGTAGAGCAGATTGCAACCCCAAAAATGAGTTTTATGGTACTAGAACTTAAGCTGACAATATTTGACCGTAATTTAAAGCATACCAATCATTCACTTTCAGTGATTCAAATCGAAAAATAAGTACAGCAACCACAACCAAAACTAAGCAACTATAGACAAGAAAAACTGCATTGGACAAAAATACATGGATCGAAATCCTAGCAAAGGACTAAATCCTGAAATCTGCAAGGTCTATTATAGGCAATAGGACAATCTAACTTCCAATTAAAATCTTTTGTGGAAACCTGCAGAAATCTTTTGATGCATGAGGGGCATTAATCTGTTCAAGATCTAAGCTCAAAAATGATACTAAGCCAACAAAAATCCATGTGTATGAGAAGAAAAAGAAAGATCTAAATGCAAAATTGTGACTAACTCACGAAGCTGGTAATTATACTTCAATAATGAGCAAGCAATGGTGATGCATTCTTATTGACTAATGCTTGACTGCAATCAACTTCATGCAAGTCCAAAACCCAAACAACTCCAAATTTGTCAGCAAAACAAACATGCTTACCATCATTGCTAGTGGCAATTGCAGTCACTCTCTTCTCTGAGCTCCTATTACATTTACAATCAGTGAGTAATTTCCAATTAAAAAACCTTCCACAGCAAAGAAAATAAATGCTGAAGATGCAATAGTTAGCACAAACTATTTACTTTCAGGTGAGTCACATATAATTAACAACACAAACCAAATACATTATCTTGTTATATTTATTGCACAAACTACCTGCTTTGCTAGCCTAAACAACCAAAGTAGCAAAACTAGAGCAATTCTGAATTAGCATTGAATACAAAAGAAATCCACTTACTAGAGCCAACTTATGTGGTACATCACACAAATTGCCAGAACAAAGAAAAAACGACTAATATCAATTAAAACCCATTTACTAAACCTTGGTTAATATAGAAACTAAAAGCTAAAGATCTATTGGGCAGTTGAAGAAATTCAACTACAAAAAGACGTGCTATTACTGGTCCTAGAAGAATTGATGATAAATTAACAGCACATCAAACATGAAGCAAAAGTAACTTTATATTGACAAGAGCTAACGCTATTTACAAGCAACAAGTAATCGTCTTAGGCAGAGAGACCAAACAGCTTCATACTTTGTCACTCAATTATCTTTATCTTTATAAGGGTACAGAAAGCATAATTTAATAAACATAGATAATAAAAAGAGGATAGGGCCAGAATCGACCCATTTACGCTTCCAAGGCAAACCCAACTCTCATATTACTGTATAAAATCATTGCGCAAGAAGAGAATTATCTATGTTCGAACAGATTATAACAAATGAATAAAATCAGTACTATATATTGCTTCTATGCAGCACATTTTAGTGTACTGCTTTGAAGACACTAAAAGCATCGAGCTAACTCGAAGTGTTTGGAAATCAGAGGAGGATCAAATTAGTAATACTGATTTTGTGCTACCAAAAGGATGAGTACTCAATGTTCGTCCTCTAACTAACCTCAAAATTTATAAGGTCAGGACCTACATTATGCTCAATTGAATGGATTTTTCTGCCATTTGCCAATTTCATATCAATTGGAAAAGTATTAAAAACTATTGTCAATGAAGCTGCTATCACTCCGTGGAAAACAAGGGGAAATGAGCAAAAACATAGCCTATATGGCCTATGTGTGAAGCAGATAGATCAGGTAATCAAGAGCAAATAGCTTCGAAGATAATGTAGTTGCCTATATTGGTTCTCAAATTCAACCCATATTTTGTCACTCTTTGCACAATATAATGGTACCAGATTTTGGCATCAAAGTTATCAAACAAAAAGGAGTGGGGATAGAGCTTTTCCATGTCCAGATTGTCTACAATTGAAGTGGTTCCAATCACAATACGAACCATCTTAAATCCTTATTTCACCATCTTTGTATTCCCAAAATCAGATGGATTGGATCAATAGCTCAATCTAAAGGTTTTAATTTGAGTCTATGTATTCATCCAACAATTTTACAAGTGAAAATTAATCTTCCGAATAAAACCTGATAATACAATGACACCATCAAGATTAACAACTAAACCTTCATGGCTCCAATTTCCTTCATGCTCTAATGTAAAAAAATATTATTAGCTCATAAAGGAATAATCATAAACCAAAAACTTGTGAAATTTGGTCCTGGTGGGATAAGCAACTCACAGATGTCTCAGATGTTTCAAGTTAGGTAAAGAGTGTGGAATACTTTGGCTCAAGTTGTTGCATGCCATATTTCTGCGAAGAAGATAAAACCAGAATCAACACGTTTGATTTAGCAAAAGAAGCCTATAAGTGGTAGTCGATCACAACATACAAGTACTTACATATGTGTAGCAATAGGAGGCAAGTCATATGGAATTTTGCCAAAATATAATTGGAGCTAACATCCCTATTAGCACAAAACCAGAGTGAAGAACTGAAGCATAACGCAAGAGCTAATAAGATTAATACAGCAAATGACTCACAAGTGCTTCAAGCCATGGAGATTATAGAGCTTCCCTCCAAGATAGCCCCTGAGGTTTAACCCATTAAGTTTACTGCATAATTTAGAGAACAAATTAGAACTTGCCAATGTCATACCACTTACGTAAAATTAAGTTAATCTCACATAGTAGTTGAATCAGATAGGGAGTATAGTGCATTACAGGTATATCACGGATGAACCAGAGCAAGACACTCCTGTCCAAGATTCCCCGCATGGATCCCCACCATCCCGTCTCCAACTCTTCAGCTGTGGTGGAGTATTTAGGGCTAAGTACATATCTTGAAGAGCTATGACTGCACAACATTAAAGACTTGAGATATTAGATTTCACATGATCTGTGGTCTATAATCTAAATGGTCCAACATGATCAAGTTGAAGTAATGACACGCCAACAATCAACACGTCAAGAATCCAATGAAACTTGAATGATTTATTGTAAAGGCATGCACAAATAAAATGGATTTATTGCAAAGGCATGCACAAACAATCAACCACATCAATCTGGGAATCCAAAAATATGCAAATTAAAACTAGAAACTTGAGATATCAATACAGAACAAGGTAATAAAAACTTTATCAGCAAGAGAAGGACACTAAACAAATCTGATTAAGACCTTGCTTTTTGTCAAGCATTACTTAATCAAGTGATTTGAAAAGGCCTTTGTGTTGTCCCAATCATTTTGCAAACACCAAGAATAGCAAGTAAAAGTTAGAAAAAATGGCTCATGGTTACGACTTTTAAGCCAACATAATCCAAGGAAAGCAAAATTACTTACAGCCCTAGAGCAATGATAGTTGCTGGCACATACAACAAGAAGTAACAAAAGCTCTGTTCATCTATTGCTACCAATATCAAGGAATGGCATTACTAATCTGGAAATGGTTCAAACAAGATACTACAGCATTTAATCATTAGATCATGGAAATTTTGATTCCTGTGGAAACTACTGCAGCTGGTAAATTTCTAGGTCATATATGATAACAATTGAGCTTAATAACTCGTCATGTCCACATACAACTTAAATCCAGTGGAAAAAAGTTGGATAAAAAATTAAAATGAAATAGGACTTTGCACTATTTAGAGGACTTTGAGTGCATGAGTACTATGAACATTAATTCTAAAAGCATGCTTTTCCTGAGCAGTGAATATCAAAAGAGGCAGTACATGTATAACTCCAAAACAATATCTGAGTTGTAAATAATTAACCTTGTCCTCCTTAGCATAAAAGAACACAAATTCATTTAAAAGCGGGAGCCTCCTTCATAAAAACAGTAATACCTAAACCAACAAAGACACTACACAACTATAACTTTTCCAGAATTCCATTAATACTAGGGACATCTCGGTGGAAAATATTTATTTTATTCTGAATATTGTAAAAGCACTGAGGTTCATTTAAAACAGAGGGCATCATTGGTGTATATAACTAGTGCTAGAAATTAAACAAATCAATGAGTTTAACAAAGCCACTTAAAACATTTATTCAAACTCTTTTGAAGGAATTTGACTAGCCACAGACAACTAACTTTCATAAAGTGCGAAATTTTAAAAGATAAAGGTTCACTTTTATTTAAACCAAAAAAAAACTCACAATACCAAGGATAAATAAGAAAAGCTTCCAGAAGGATACTTTCTAGACACAAGTTTAGATATATGTAATAAAAATTCAAGTGTGTGTTCAGCCAGGGAAAGGAATGGATAAACTTGGTAGAATAAAACTAAACTTTCACATCTTTCGATGAAACTTGGAAATTAGCCGTTTTCAAATATTGGATCTAACATACCAGATGTTCATATCACCAGCAAAAGAATCTGAATTCAAGTTCACCTGAAGATTTTATTGGTGAGCTAGATTGGTTGGTCTTTTCATCAGCTCGATTTTCAAGAATTGATACAAGTCTCTGGAGGTCACTAGCTGCTTTAGCATAGTCTCGGATCATCTCATGTAAGATAGCTCTTCTAGAAATTACCTGTTCAACGGAAGGAGGAGTCAAGCTTAATAAGACCAATAGAGAGCTAATGTAAGCAGAAAAGATAGTAAAAGTTAATTTCAACAAGAAATTAAATGATAAATAAAATATGGGTATTCTTACCTCATTCCCTTTCAGAATCTTGAGTGATTGGTCAAATGTCGAAGCAATTTCTACACCAAGGAAATAAAAAGAGAAAATAAAGAGGCAAAAAAGAGTAAGAGTAAGAGAGAAAATTTTTAACAATAAAAGCTATTGCATCACAAACAAAGGATGAAACATACTTTCTTTTGGAAGAGAAAAATTGAAACTCAAAACAACAGACGCAGAAACTTGTATCATGCTCTAGAATGAACATGAAATTTCAAAAGATAAAAGAGAAGAAGTAGAAGAATCTGAATTCAAGTTCACCTGAGGATTCGGATTTGAACAGAAAGCATCTTGAACCAAAGGGTAGATAAGAAACAAGCTTAAACACGAGTTAATGAGTCTAATGATTAAGAATCCACAAAATTGAATAAAAATAATGAGAAAAGTTTGAAAATTGATGAAAATTAAGAGTGAAGGATTTCCAACTTGAAACAAGTAACCCATAAGCAGAGGCAGTTCCGGACAACCTAATTTATAGCGAAAAAGCGACTGAAAATCAGCTTTTGGTTGCTGAGAAAACAACTGACACTCATCATATAACACTTCAAAAAGCCAATGCAAAAACTTCACTGATAGCAAAACAAAAGTAAAAAAAAAAACCATTTCTCCTTTGGGGAATTTGAACATACAGCAAGTGAGCAAATGCAAAGACGAACAAAAACACTTGACAAGGCACATAATTCCCAAATAAACAGGTAAAAGTGATAAGAGGACTGACTGAAATTGGAAGTTAAAGTGATATCTTACCATGAAAAAGAGTGAGTTGGACTGTGTAGAGAGTCAAACATTCAAGTAATAAATAAAACAAAGAGTAAACAAAACCAAATCAAACCATTCCAAGTATCAACTATCATAAATTTTTCCAAAACCAAATTATTCTTAATACATATAATATAAAAAATATTTAAAACTAGCCAGCATCATATGGCTTTTTACATGTGTGATGGCAAGGCATAAGACACCTAGGAAGAAAATTAATGTTTCAGTAGAACAACCTCAGCATAAAATCCACAATTTACCAATATTAAATCCCTCATCCCAAGTCAATAATAGCCCTTGACAGATGGCTTCTAGTATTGCAACTACATTGGCTCAAATACCCAATAAAACAGAAGTTCGAAAGTCAATAACACCTTATAAGTTGTAATTTTTTTGGCAAGAAACAATCCATTCCCGAAAAACAGAAGTTCGAAAACAAGTAAAACAAAGTTATCAAAGTCTGAAACATAATAGTCGTACAAGATTCAGAAGTCGTCTCTCCTATGTGCCAAAAACAAAAAAAACAAAAGTTTAAGAAACGAAGAAGAAGAAGAATACCTGTAACGGCGATCTTAGGGCCACATAATGAATCTCTTGAGCTTGACTCTGCCGTTACTCCTTGCACCAAGAGACGGAAAAAGTCCTGTTGAAAGACTGTAATGGCTTCCATCTCTGGACAACTGCTCTATCTCCTCTTGACCGCAAACTGACACCCTAAACATCCCTTTGTTTATCCCGCTCGCTATTGCTCACGCCGCTTAAACCTCTGCTCTCTTCCTCGTTCCCTGCTTCTTCTTTTGGTCTCTTTCATGAATTTTGTGATGAAATTAAAATGATTTGTGAATTGCGGCTTTGATGAGAAGGATAAGGAGATGGGCGAGAAGAATAAGAAGCGGCTAGGGCTAATTCATGTTCTTTATATAGTATTATAAAATTCAGAAAACCCACATCTATTAAAAATTATCAAAATCAACCCCATGTTCAGTCCCAATATTTCAAACTTTTTCATTTACACCATTAGACTAATTTTTTATAATTTTTAGAGCACTGGATGTTTTAATTTAATTTTTAAAATAAATTATAATAATTTTTTGCATATTTAAAATGTTATATTATTACAAAATAATTTTTTTTGATATTTTTAGTTGCTTAATTTTCATCAAAGCAATTAAATAATGTGATTTTCATCACTTTGAAATTAAAAAATAATTTTATTTATTTCATAAAATTTACACATTTAAAAATTTATTTTTCTAAAATTTAATATTTAAAAATTTATTCTTTTCATAAATATAATAATGTTATCTTTAATTTAAAGATTTTTAAAAATTATTTTTAATTTTAGATTAAAATAAAATTATATTGTTTAATTATATTTAGATAAATTTATTGAAAGTTTAAATATTATATTCACATATTTGAAAGAAAAATGAAAAGAAAGAGGAAAATTTGAGAGGGAAAAGAAAAAAATTACATTTTCACATACTTGTCAAACTTTTATAAAAATGTGATATATATGTAATTGAATAAGACAAAAAGTGACAAATAAAATGAATTAATAGGTTTGACTTTTAAGAAATTGTTAAATTTATCACTTTTTTAAAAAACTGCCAAATAAAAAAATTGTGAAGTGACAAATATGTAAAAAATTCTTGTAGTGAATTCTCAATTATGAATATGTTGGTGATAAATGTATATATCTAATGTTTCATTTATGAAGGAATGTTATATCTATTTGATTTTATTGACATTGTGGTTATTTTATATAAGTTATAGATGTTATAAATAATAATTATGATAACAAGTTACTGCAATTACTATCCAGGTGTGTGATTTGTCATTTAAATTTTTTTTCAAATAATATAACCGAGTTGTAATGTGTAGTGGTTTTATTATCAAGATCTTTTATTAGATTTTATTATGGTCTAATAAATATTTCAGTTATAAAAATTCCTACTACTAATATTTATTACATATTATTTATGATTTCATTAAATTTATATGTTACTAATAAAGTTTGTTGTTATTCTAGAGCTAGATAATCATTGATCTTTATTGTATATCATTATTGTGAAGTCTGTGGCTCAAATTGTGTAGTGTAGGCAGAAAAGTGGCACAAGTGCGCAGCTGGAGCTGCGCAGGAGCGCCAAATTTGCATCAGATGCAGTATCATACAAGTGAAGGCTGAAAGTTGGTGCTCCCGCTTGGATCATTTGGCGCAGGAGCGTGAAATTGGTGCTCCTGCGTGGATCATTTGATGCAGGAATGCGGATTTTGGGTTGCAAATTTACTAGGTAGAGAGTTCGCGCAGGTGTGCGAGTAATATTGCGCAGGAGTGCGAGTCTGTTTCCTAGTCTATATAGGATTTCTTATTATGGAAGTAGTTGGCCTACAAGCCTTGGACTACAAATAAGGGACGTGTTTTTAGTGTAAAAATAAGTTCTTAGAGAGCTGGAAAAGAAAGAAAAGAAAGGGAGTTAGGGTTTAGAGAGATTGGTAGCCTTCTTGGAGTGTGAGAGACTAAATTTCTTCTATTTGTCTGTAGTAAACACTCTTGTATCTCTTATATCTATTGTTCTTCATTATAGTGGATTAATCATCACCAGCAACTAGACGTATGATCACATTTTGTGGTTTAAACCAGTATAACTCTGTGTGTCCTTGTATTTTCGTTGTTTTTACTTTGCTTGAGAGTGTGCTCAATCTCCTAGATTAATTCTGCAATAAGTTACTTTTGAGTGTGTGTACCACTCTTCTTCACAACAATTATGAATTGATTAAGAATTCAATTTGTAAGTTACTTGCATGCATTAATTTTTTTATTACACATTTCAATGTATTTATTAGAAACTCATATGCATGGTGTTGTGCTACTAATTAATAGTTTCTTGTGGTTATCATTCATATTAGACGATAACATCTAATAATTGATTACTAGAGTATGTTAAGAAAATTAATTGTTTATTTTGATAACTTATGTTGTTGCATTGAATAAAATTGTGGTATGAATGCTAATAATTATTATTAAATATATATTAGTTATAATTGTGTTTGCAGTAGCGTTAAATATTTTATTAATGTGAGAGTAGCAATATATATTTTGTTGATGTGGGGGTTTCAATTTTTAAGAGGTTTCAAATTTTTAGTTACTAATCTTTGGAAAATAGTGATATGAGTTGAGTTGTTATTTCCATGATTTAAAAAAATTTGACAAATTAGAGCATTAATATTTTATAAAGTTATTGTTAGTGCATTAAAATATTTCTCAATGTGGGGGTTTTCCATATATTATGGTTGTTAATATTTTTATGACATGTTGAGGAAAAAAGAGTGATATTATAAATTATTTGATTATTAATTTTTGTGAATGAGTTTGAAAATATTATTACGTATTAAATTTTGGTGATTAAGTACTTGATAAGTGTCTATTTATATATCATTTTCATATCAATTCGTCCATGTTTCTTTGCTATATTCCTTGGTATTTTTATGTTTTTGTGTGGTTTTTGATGTTTATAGGAGTTTTGGAGGAACTTACACAAAATTGGAGTAAAACCCTTCATTTTCACCTCTGCTAGTCAACCAATTTCTTGGAGTTGATTGTATCGATATACAATTAACCGGATAACATGCTATATACCATTGAAAAGCTCTCGAAGTCTATTTTCTGGAGAAATTTACGGTTCACGAATTTATGTAGTGTACCAAAGTTGTGATAAAAATGGTATGAGAAGTGTATATTTGTAATTCCATATATCACTGTAGCATGTTATTAAATACGGGGCACTGTAGCAAGTTACTGTAGCAGAGTATTTAAACACATTTTAGGGTTTTATTCTCATAACTTGAAGAGGGGAAAACGTGGGAGGAGGCTGCATTTCTGGATTTCTCTCATCCCTTGGAGTTCTTGAAGGAGAAAGAAGATTTTGAAAGAGGAGGAACTACAATTCCAAGAAGATTCATCTACAAAGAAGATTTTCAAAGAATTTGCTAAGTTCTTTCTTTCCTTTTCAATTCTGGAATTTCTCTGTATTGTATTTGTTATTCTGATTGAATATGTGTAACTAAATCTGAATTGGTTGAGGGTGATTTCAAAGCCCTTGATATGGATTTTGTGAGTTGATTGTGTAAGAAATTGTTATCCAATTCTCTAATTGAAGTTGCTTGTATTTTCCCATATCTAATGCTTATGATTGCTTACTGATTGTATTTGGAATGGCCAACTGAATATAATCTGCTGTTGTCTATTGCTAGATTAGAAATCTTGATCCGTAATTGTCATGAATTTCCAATCATTAGTAGCAAAATTGTGATCAGAGATTGCAATTGGAAAATACAACCTAGGTTAAATAATCCGAACTTGTGTGATTATTGCTTAGATCAACCTATCTTTCTCATCGTAATGCTTCCATTGAATTAAACTCAGAGAGCTTGTTCTAGGTTGTTTAATGGATAGAGATTAAATAAAGAGCTTGTTTTATTTAACAACAAAGTAAGGAAAGATTGGGATAACAGAGCTTGTTGTTATCTACGGTTGATAACTTCAATGCTGTAATTGGATTACAATTCTATGTTAATTCACAAATTCATATCTTGTGGCAGAGAAAGAACCCTTAACCAAGTGTCTCTCATTGATCTTTCATTCAAATTAACTTCTGTTTTGTTATTCTTAATTTGCATTCTTATTTCATTTAGTTAATCATTCAACAAAAACCCCCCCTGTTTAGTTTATTGTTGCTGGAAATAACAAATTCAATTAGAATCAATCCTCGTGGGAACGATATCTTACTTATCACTTTATTACTTGTGCGACTAGTATACTTGCTAGTTTCGAACGCATCAAGTTTTTGGCGCCGTTGCCGGGGATTGATTTTCTAATCAATTTGTTATTCTGTTTTTACTACTGATTCTTGATTGTTATTTCCTGATTGTTTGTGTTTAGGCTTTTATGTCTGAGGGAGAAGCGGATCAACGACTTAAGAGAATTAAGGAGTTTCTCAATCCTCGAATTTAAGGCTAAATCGGTCAATTTCAACTCCACCTCCAGAATTTGACCTTGCACGACATACTTCCCTCCCATCTTCTTGCAGTTCAATCAAATCTGAATCGGAAGCAATGGCGATGGAAAATGATCAGACTCTTAAGGAGTTAGCGGCTCCAATTATTGATCAACAACCGCTATGCATAAGCACCAATTTTGAGATAGATTTTGAACTTAAATCTGGACTGATTCATCTCTTGCCTACATTTCATGGTTTTGCAGGAGAGGATCCGAACAAACACCTCAAAGAATTTCATGTGGTATGCTCAAGTATGAAGCCAACCGGCGTTTCTGAAGAGCAAATTAAATTGAGAGCTTTCCCATTCTCATTAGCAGATTCGGCAAAAGATTGGTTATACTACCTACCACCAGGTACCATTACCACTTGGAATGAGATGAGTAAACTCTTTTTGGAGAAATACTTTCCAGCCTCGAAAGTTACAAATATTAGAAAAGATATTAGTGGCATTCGACAACACAATGGAGAATCACTTCATGAATATTGGGAGAGATTTAAGAGGTTATGTGCTAGCTGTCCAAACCACCAAATTAGTGATGGACTCCTAATTCAATATTTCTATGAGGGTCTCCTACCCATGGAAAGGAGTATCATTGATGCTGCTAGTGGTGGAGCACTAGTTAATAAAACACCGAACGTGGCAAGACGTTTGATTAGTGACATGGCAGCGAACTCCCAACAATTCAGCAGTCAATTTGAGCCACAACTACCAAAAAGAGTAAATGAGGTAAGTACTTCAAACATTGAACAACAACTTTGTGAACTTAACCTCTCTTGTAAAAAAAATGGCTGTAGGACATATGCAGCAATCTTATGCATGTGGGGTATGTTCTGCCATGGACCATCCAACCGACATGTGTCCAACTTTGCAAGAAGGAGATACAGAACAAGCCAATGCCATGGGTGGATTTCCAGGACAACCAAGGCAAAGGTATGACCCTTTCTCCAATACTTACAATGCTGGATGGAGAGATCACCCTAATTTAAGATATGGGAATCATCAACCAATTGCCCCAAATGCCATACCAAATCGACCACCAGGTTTCAATCAACCAAGGGTGCAGCAACCATTTCAAGCACAACCACAACCAGCACCACAACCAGCTCCACAAAATTCAGGTATGTCTCTCCAGGATATTGTTAAAGCACTTGCCACTAACACAATGCAATTTCAGCAGGAAACTAGGGCAAGTATCCAAAACCTGGAAAATCAAATGGGACAATTGGCCACTAACATGAGCAAATTTGAGAGTCAAAGCTCAGGAAAATTACCATCTCAGCCAGTGATCAATCCAAGAGAGAATGCTAGTGCTGTAACTTTGAGAAGTGGAAAGCAATTAGAGATTCCACCAAAGAAATCACAAATTGATGAAGGGGATGATACCACTTCTACCATGAACAAAACATCCACTTCTAAGGTAAATCCTAAAACTTCCATTCATTCATATGTTACCCCTCCACCTTTTCCTAGCAGATTTGCAAAATCAAAGAAGGAGGAACAAGAACAAGAAATCCTGGAAACTTTTCGCAAGATCGAGGTAAACATACCACTTCTGGATGCTATCAAGCAAGTGCCTCGTTATGCAAAATTTCTCAAAGAGTTATGCACCAACAAGAGGAAGTTGAAAGGAAATGAGAAGGTAAGTGTGGGGGAAAATGTTTCAGCTGTATTGCAAAGAAAAATTCCTCCGAAATGCAAAGATCCAGGTACGTTCACCATTCCATGCACCATTGGCAATACCAATTTTGAAAGAGCTATGTTAGATTTAGGAGCATCAATTAATGTCATGCCCTATTCTATTTATGCTTCCTTGAATCTTGGACCCCTTGCGGAAACTGGTATTGTAATTCAACTTGCTGATCGTTCTAATGCATATCCCAAGGGAGTTGTGGAAGATGTGCTGGTGCAGGTGAATCAATTGGTTTTTCCAGCAGACTTTTATGTTCTGGAAATGGAGGATGAGACATCTCCCAATCCAACACCGATTCTTTTGGGGAGGCCATTCTTGAAAACTGCCCGAACGAAGATTGATGTTCATGATGGCACTCTCACCATGGAGTTTGATGGCGAGGTGATTCGTTTCAATATTTTTGAGGCAATGAGGTACCCTAGTGACTTGCATTCTGTTTTTGCAGTGGATGTTATCGATTCTTTGGCACAAAAACTTTTTGAGTTAACTCGCAAGGATGCATTGGAAGTAGCCATTAGTGAGAACATTGGGGCAGAAAAGTCCAGAGAATCGAGGGAAGTTGATAACAAGTGTCTAAAGAAGTGGAGGAAGATGTGCAAGCTTGGGATGAGATTAGCTATCACCACACATAGGTATGATGTTTCGTACATTGAATTGCCTTTATCTAATGAGAAACTTCTACCTTCCGTGATGAAAGCACCTGCCTTGGAGCTTAAGCCTCTTCCAGATCAGTTGAAGCATGTATTCCTAGGTGAGAAAGATACTTTGCCAATCATAATAGCAAAGGGTCTTGCACCATTACAAGAAGAGAAACTCATCCGAGTGCTCCGAGATCACAAAACGGCTATTGGGTGGACAGTCGCTGACATCAAAGGTATTAGTCCAGCTGTATGCATGCACCGCATCTTATTAGAAGAGGGATCCAAGCCCAATAGAGAAGCACAGCGGAGGTTGAATCCTCCTATGATGGAAGTTGTCAAGAAAGAAATCCTGAAATTGTTAGATGTGGGTGTGATTTATCCAATTT
>SNVD02010517.1:0-45351 GCA_013180625.2 Boswellia sacra
CTTTTTGATTTTGGACTCTTTTTGTAAAGTTTGAAAAAGCTTGTATGACCTCATTTTTAGTTTTCAAGAATAATACCCAAGTGAATCTTGAATAATCATCCACAATAACAAAAACATAATATTTTCCACCAAGGCTTTGAGTTCTTGATGGTCCAAATAAATCCAAATGAAGTAATTGTAGAGGTTTATTTGTTGAAATAATTTCTTTTGTTTAAAAGAAGTTCTCAATTGTTTTCCAAATTGACAAGCATCACAAATCTTATCCTTTTCAAATTTTATTTTTGGAAGACCATCAACTAAATCATTTTTAGAAATTTTTGAAATTGTGTCCATGCTAGCATGACCTAGCCTTCCATTCCATAACCAAGCATCATTATTAACAATGAAACATTTTTCTACATGATCATTAACATCAATATCAATTGTATAAATATTACCACATCTATTACAAATAAATAATGTCTTATTGTTACTAACATCCTTAATCACACATCTATTAGGCTCAAAAGTAACAAAATATCCCTTATCACACAATTGACTAATGCTAATCAAATCATTTTTTAAACCATGAACAAGCAAAACATCTTTAATAATAGGTGAAGAAGGGTTACCAATATCACCATGTCCGATTACCCTTCCTTTGGCATTATCACCGAAGGTCACATATCCTTCTTTCTTCACGATTAATCTTGAGAACTTGGAGGCATCTCCGGTCATATGCCTTGAGCATCCACTATCTAAGTACCACTTGTGTTTGCCATTTTGTCTCTACAATCAACATTCAAGGAGTAACTTTTTGGTACTCAAAAGTTCTTGGGTCCTTGGGGGTTAGTTTTGGTACTTTTTGGAACCCATATTTGTTTCAAATTAGGATTTCTCTTAATATAGCAAGAATGCAATTTGTGTCCTTTTCCTTCCACAATAAGTACATGAATGATTAGGATTATTCCTAGAAGACGCATGAATAAAATAGTTTTTAAAATACTTTTGATTTTTATGAGTTTTATATCCTAACCCTCGTTTATCAAAAACACACCTTTGGTTTTGTAACATAGAATTCAAATTTTTTTGTGCTTTTTGTAAAACTATCAACAATATTTTCTAAGTCATTATTTTTCTTTTTCAAAATAACATTTTCTTTCTCTAATTTATCAAAATCCTTTTGTTTTAAAATCTCATTTTCAGTTTTTAAAAAATGTATTTGACTTTCCAAACTTTCAAATCTTTTTGCTTTAAAATTTCATTTTCATTTTCTAAAGCTTCATTTATTTCCACCAACTCTTCTAATTGCGATAACATGATTTTTGACCTCTTTTTGAAAGCATTGATTTTTGAATTTTGTTTATCAACTTGCACATGTAAATTTTGGAATGCTTCAAGTAATTCATCATATGAATTTTAGGATCTAGTTTAGAATACTTACCATCATCTTCACTTAAGCCATGAATCCATGTTTTACTACTTTGCAATCTTTCTTCGGTGGAGCTACTTCCATCCTATCATCCCAATTTGTGGACTGTTCATTGCTTTGGATTTCTGTTTTGACTCTTGAAGTAGGACAATCCATCTTTACATGTCCCCGTTTCTTGCACTCATAGCAAATGACTTGATCATTTTTCTTATCTTGCTTTGAGCTTTGCCCTTTGTACTCCCTTCTAGAATTCTTCTTGAATCCTTGGTTTCTTCTAATCATCCTTTTTTAGCTTTCTTGTAATAAATGCAAGATCTTCATAATCTCCTTCATCATCGGACTCATCATCTTCTTTTGTTGAAGATTTGAATGCAATGTTTTTCTTTTTCTTGAAATCTTCTTCATTCTCCTTCAAGGTGATTTCTTGAGTCATGAGAGAACCCATAAGTTCTTCTAATGGTAGTTTGGTGAGGTCCTTTGCTTCTTGAATTGCCGTCACCTTTGGCTCCCCAGATTTTGGTAGACACCTAAGAATCTTTCTCACCATTTCAACACTGAATAAGAATTTACCAAGAGATTTCAAACTACTATTAATAATATCCATAAATCTAGTAAACATTTCAAAAATTGATTCATCCGGTTTCATTTTAAAAAGCTCATAACTATGAGCTAGCCTACTAATTTTGGACTCTTTAACTTGACTAGTTCTTCATGAGTTACTTCAAGTGTGTGCCATATTTCTTGTGCCATAGAATAAGTAGATATTCTATTAAACTTATTTCTATCTAGAGCACAATATAACACGTTCATAGCTTTAGCATTCAAACTCAATTTCTTTTTATCATCTTCACTAAACTCTTTAGGTTCTTTGAGCATGCTTTCTCCATTTTTCAATTTGGTAGGAACAAAAGGTCCTTCCAAAACAATAGACCACAAATCATAATAAAAAGATTTCAAGAAAATACTCCATTCTAGTTTTCCAATAAGAGTAATCACTTCCATTAAAAAACGGAGGTCATAGAGATAGAAGTCCCTTCAACATGATGAAAGTTTAATTATAAAGTTGCCATAGCTTCAAAAATCGATTAAGATTTTAAAAAATTTGAGCAAACCTTGCTCTGATTACCAACTGTTTGACCCAGGTATGGCAACCCAAGAGGGGGGGTGAATTGGGTTTTTATTTATAAAACCGGATTTAGAAAACTTTTCTTGAAAGATCAAAATTATTTAAATCTTTCTTTAAGAACAAAGGTGAAGAAGATGAAATAGAATGCAATCAAGAGAATGGCAATAAAGAACAATCACAAGTGCAAGTAAATATAAAGAGATAGGGATAGAGAGAGTGCAAACTCAATTTACGTGGTTCGGCAAAACTTGCCTACGTCCACGGGCTCCTAGCTCCACGAGCTAAGCTTTCCACTAAGTTGTAGAAATCTTTACAACTTGCTTGATGAACAACCTCACCAAGACTTTTTTCTTCCAACTCTTGATAACACCACACCAAGAGTTCTTCTTGATGAACAACCTCACCAAGGCAACTTCCTTCAACTCTTGATAACACCACACCAAGAGTTCTTCTTGATGAACACCCTCACCAAGGCAACTTCCTTCAACTCTTGATAACACCACACCAAGAGTTCTTCTTGATGAACAACCTCACCAAGGCAACTTTCCTCAACTCTTATAACACACAACAAGAGTTCTCTCAAGGATAACTATTATCCTTTACAATAATATCTCACTCTCACCACAATACAAGAACAAAGATAATTTTTTCAACAAAAGTATAACTCTCTTCAAAGAGTAGATAAATAATATAAAAGCTCTCTAGACTTGATATTTCTCTTGCTTTTTGCTTGATAAAATACTTCTCTTGCACTTCTTGTCTTGCTGAATGCATGGGAGAAGGCTCCTTTTATAGGCAAATGAGATGAACTTAATCAAGTGAAGACACCAACTCCAAATTTTCTGCCCACCATAAAAACTGTAATCTTGTCTTCCATTTTTGTCAATGTTTTGTTTGAAATTTGAAAATCTACAAAACATAAAAGATTTTCACATTTGAATAAGCTTTCCAACGCATTAAGAATCAAGTCATTTGGATATCTTTAGCTCAAGATATGGCCAAAACATCATTCGGTACTCATGTGACTTGATTTTTCTTTCTTGTGTTAGTCCACCAAATTGAATGATAATTATGTCAGCATTCCGTTTGAAATTTGAATTTCTTCAAAACATGAAAGATCTGCATATTTGAATATTCTTTCCAAAACATTAAGAATCAAAGCATTTGGATATCTCTATCTTAAGATATGGCCAAAACACCATTTGGTGCTCATGTGAGTTAATTTTTCTTCTTTGTGTCAGTCCACCGAATTGCATGTCAATTATGTCGGCCTTCTGTTTGAAATTTTAATTTTTTCAAAACATATGAAATGTTCGTCATTAAGTCATCTTTCCAATTCCATAAGAATCAAGTCATTTTGATTTTTCTAGCTCAAGATATGTCCAAAGGAGTATTCGGTGCTCATGTCAGCTGCTTCCATTTGTCTTTCAAGTTGCATGATGATTTGGACAACCTTGCACTTGAAATTTGAATTTCATTAAAACATATGAAATGTTATAAATTGAGTAAGCTTTCCAAAGGCTCAAGAATCACGTCATTTGGATATTTGTAGAGATATATATGAACAATTGATTGAACATTGCTCATATGTCACATTCCTTGAGTCAATCCTTGTTCTTAAGCTTTGGTGCCTTTAACATGTAATCTTCTCCTTAGCTTCAACACTTCATTTTAATAAGCCTCTTCTTGATTTTAAAATTATTTCAATGATCTTACTCTTGCACATAAATAAATATGTTAGTAAATCTCAATTAATCAATGTGTATTGTTATCATCAAAATTATCATGTAGCCTTAGGGCTAACAACTTGTTCTAAGCATAATGAATTGATTATATGCTTGATTACCTATTGGACCAATCCTTGAGGAGGCAATATCTTCTCATTTTGTGCGTTATTTACTGATTTTGTGCTCAATTATATCTTGGATACATAACTGGGGAGAGATCTTGAATCTATATATTCACTATAACAAATTATAACTTCTATCACGTCAAATACATGTGTGGTAGAAATACGACTAAAATGGGACTCTTGTTTGTTATTTATCAAGGAGTGGTTGAAAGTGTCCATCATCTTTTACCACTCACAAAAGTAAGTTATAAATAGGATAAACATGAGTTATTAATTCATCCTATTAACCACTTGTATTATCATGTGGTAGAATTATTCTCATCCATCACTTATAAATGCCTGTTGCAAATGTCTTTTGTTTAGTTAAAATAATAATAATTTAAAAAAGTAGAGTAAAGAGACAATGAAAAAGAGATGAAGATTATTGTAAATTGAGAAATGTTAGTTATAAGGAAAAAAATTTTAATCTTTTAATTACTTACTGCCAAAGATTAAACCTCAAAAATATTCCCTCTAGTCCTAAAAAATATTCCCTCTAATAAATTAATTATTTCCTACGACTAGTAATACATGTGGTTAAATCAACAAACTGCTACATGCAATTTCTGTGATCTTTTATTTATATCAACCATGTACCAACTAATGCACGTTGTTAATAGTATAACTATTAACAATGATGCGTTCAAAACTAGCAAGTATACTAGTCGCATAAGTAATAAAGTGATAAGTAAGATATCGTTCCCACGAGGATTGATTCTAATTGAATTTGTTATTTCCAACAACAATTAACTAAATAGGGGGTTTTGTTGGTTGATTAATTAGATGAAAAACTGAATACGACGGTAAGTAATGAATAACACAATGCAAACTTAATTGAAATCGGAATTAATCAATGATAGAAATCTGGTTAAGGGATCATTCTCCACCACAAGATATGGATTTGCGAATTAATTGTAGAATTATCATCCAATTACACCATTGAAATTATCAATCGTAGATAACAATAAGCTCTGTTATCCCAATCTTTCCTTACTTTGTTGTTAAATAAAACAGGCTCTTTATTTAAGCTCTATCCTTTAAACAACCTAGAACAAGCTCTCTAAATTTAATTCAATGGATGCATTACGATAAGAAAGATAGGTTGATCTAAGCAATAAACACACAAGCTCGGATTATTTAACTTAGGTTGTATTCTCCATTGCAATCTCTGATCACAATTTTGCTACTAAGGATTAGAAATTCAAGACAATTACGGATCAAGATTTCTAGTCTAGCAATAGACAATATCCAGATTATATTCAGTTGGCTACCCAAATACAATCAGCAAGTAATCATAAGCATTAAACATGGGAAAATACAAGCAACTTCAATTAGAGAATTGGATAAAAACTTCTTGCACAATCAAATTACAAAAACCATATCAGGGGCTTTGAAATCACCCTCAACCAATTCAGATTCATTTACACATGTTTAAGAATGTGGTAAATACAATACAACATGGAGACATTCCAGAAAATGAAAGGGAAGGGAAAAACTTAGCAAATTTGATGTAATTCTCTTTGGATTGTAGTTCTTCCTCTTTCCAAGCTTCGTTTCTCCTTCAAGAACTCCAAGAGATGAAAGAATTCCAGAGCTGAAGCCTCCACCACGTTCTCCCCTCTTCAAGTTATGAAAATAAAACCCTAAAATGAGTTTAAATACTCTGCTACATTAACCTGCTACAGTGTCCCGTATTATACATGCTACAGTGATTTGTGGAATTACATTTCTACACTTCTCACACTGTTTTGATTATAACTTTCGGTACACTGAATGGATTTATGAACCGTAAATTTCTCTAGAAAATAGACTTCGAGAGCTTTCCAACGATATATAACATGTTATTTGATTCATTGTATATCAATACAAGTAAATCCGAGAAGATGGTTGACTAGCAGAGGTGAAAATGAAGGGTTTTACTTCACTTTGGTGCAAATTCCTCCAAAACTCCTACAAACATCAAAACCACATAAAAACATAAAAATACCAAGGATTATAGCAAAGAAACATAGATGAATTGATATGAAAATGATACATAAATAGACACCTATCAAATTCCCCCACACTTAAACTTTGCTAGTCCTCGAGCAACTACGACGATATGAAACAAAACTAAACCGAAACAGAATCAAAGAAAAATTAAAACACACATATGTTAACTTGCAAATAGGCCTCAAAGATTGTACTTAATTATAACCCAAGGAAAACTTCAAAATAATGCATTTGATCAAGAATCTCATTACAAAGATTAGCTTCGCTCTACTTTAATTCCTCAAGTGTGTGTGTGTAGAGCCATTCTCACCTAATCACTTGTAACCCGGATGAGTTTATGCATAAAGATGAATCATATTTAATAGTGAAGATGTGCGTATAAATGAACTCCATAGGCCTGCTTTTCAAGTCACTCTCCACTAATGTAGACATGCACAACACCAAGGATCAAGTAGGACTTTATTAAGCTTGTAACGTTTGGCTTGGGTGAAGGTATGATAAAGGATAATAATTTGGCTCAAATCACCCACAAACACATAACTCATTCAAGACTATGTAGAGCTCAACCCTATAACACAACTTCATTTCAATTCACCAGGTTACTCTCCCAAACTTATTTAGAACACTCAATCTTTTTTTTTTTTTTTGCAGAAAACAAAAGAAAATTACACCCCCACACTTTGTTGTTTCATTCTTTTTAGAACACTTAAGGGTATAGATCTCTTATTCTTCTTCTTTTGTTCTTTTTTTTTTTCTTTTTTTTCTTTTTTTCTTTCTTCTTTTCTTTTTTTTTATTACACTTCCCCTCCCTACCACCACTTAAACAAACACAATTGTCCCCAATGTGGTAAGTATGGGAAAATACTGTACCATAAATGGCTTTTTTATTTTTTTTTCTTTTTTTTTTTTTTTTTTTTTTACAAACATGATTAGAACTCACTTGCATTGCTCATGGACACATCCCAACCTCTTAACTTCCAAAACTAGACATAGCTCAAAATTTAGTTGTGAATGATCTATATGCTCATAGGTAAGGGATAAACTGTTTGGAAAAAAAAATTTCATTTGAGGTTAGGAAATCTTTTAGTGAGTTAACAAAGAAAAAGGCTTACAGAGGCTCAAGGGGTAACTTGGGATCAATTTTAGTCAAGGTTGGCTATTAAGGCTCAAACGGTTCAAAGATGGCCTAAATCATTTCCCCAATGTTGCACAGTCTAGGATTTCGCCTCGAGTGACCATCAAACAAGTTCTAGAAGTCATTGAAATCTGAAGAAACATTTAAATTACATAAACTTTCTCTAAGTGAACAAATAACTCAGTGATAATAGCTCAGTGCTCAATGTTGCACAAGGAATAAAAGACAAAGCAAAACCAATAAACATTTGAAGCACATAGATCAATGCATCATTTATCATTTTCCAAGAGTTATTCTTAATTCAATCATTATCTTATCATCGACCCACAAAATGCAAGAAAAGAGGTACGTGGCGTTGTTACACCTGAGTCAAGATTGTAGATTTCAATAATCCTTAGGACCAGTAGCTCGCAGACTTGATGTTTCCAGCCTATATACCTTTATTAGAAAGAACAAAACAAGAAATAACACATCTGTCAACAACATGAAAAAACAAACTACAGATATTTATTTAGAGGGGAGAATGCGTTTTCAACGGGTTTAAAGGAAACCCCATATTCTGCCATTCTCAGGTTTTTCCACAATTTTTTTTTCGAATCGAAACTGATAAAGACAAAAACACATAACAACTCTAAATTACATAAAATTAAACCTACTCATAAAATAACAAAGTCCAACAAACCAGCAAACAAAAACAATTCAGTTAGAATGGGTCTAAAAAGTTTAGAAGTTAGCCTCCTTATTCAGCCATTATGGATTAAAGAAATCCAGAATGCGTTTCAAGAGAACTTGAACTTTTAAAGCCACCACTCTAAAAGCCAAGATTAGAAAATATTACCTGGGGTGAAAGAAACAACCTAAAAAAAAACTCAAAAGAAATGACATAAAAAAACTCAAATAAACACAATAAAAAGAAAGCAAACAAAAACGAAGCAAACCAGCAAATAGAGATTACAGATGGAGCGTTAAATCTGGTTTACGCCTCTTATTGCCTTCTCCAAACCAATCTATCCGAGCCATTGCTGGATCAGGCGAATGGACGAATGCTTGTAATTTGTCAATTAACTCCCCTGCAGTTGAAGCTGTAACCAGGATTTGCCTCGCCGACTGTGAGATGAAGTTTTTTTCTACTGCTTGATCAAGAAAAGACAACAAACCATCAAAAAATTATTGACATTTAACAAACCAATGGGTTTTCGATGGATGTTTAGCTGTGCCCAAGAGGTGATTTGAAATATTTCCTCTAATGTACCATAACCACCAGGCAAAACTATAAATGCATCAGATTTAATGACCATATGTGCAATACGCTCATGCATGCTAGAGACCTGTAACTCTTCCCCCATTGTGTTGTCTATGATATCTCGCGCAGCTAATGGTTTAGGGATAATGCCGAGAACTTTACTTCCTCCCAAGGATGCAGCTGTCGACACACACCCCATTAAACCAAGACTACCCCCTCCATAAATCAAATGAATACCCCTCACAGCTAATGTCCTACCAAGATCAAGAGCTGTTGTTGTAAACTCTCCATCTTTACCAAATTGCGATCCACAAAATACGCATATATTTTGAAATCGCCGAATTGGTGTTTTCTCCATTTCTAAAAGTGCTCTAAACTTGTGTAAGACAATGATGCACGTTAGGTATTATGCAATTCAAGTGCAAGACAGGTTATAAAATGACATTTAAAAATATGCAGAATGGAAATATACACACGTAAAACTCTCAAATTCGACACATGGGGACATAATTTCGGTGGGGGTTGCTCGATGCAAATTTATCGCCCCAAGATTTGAAAAAATGAGATATGCTTTCGGCGGGGTTTGACAAAACCTATACACTTGTCTCCCACGTGAAGCATGGAAAATGGATATGTACTTTCGGCGGGGTTTGACAAAACCGCCACCCTTGTCTCCCACGTGAAGCATGAAAAGTAGAAATATACTTTCGGTGGAGGTTGACAAAACCTCCACACTTGTCTCCCACGTGTACTTATGCCATAGGGTAGTCATATGGTTTGTCAAAAAGAAAACTTGAAATTAAAACAAACAAAATCAACAAACAACAACAACACAAAAATAACATTGATAATCAGCTCAAACGAAACAAGAAAAAAATAAAATTCGACAACAACAACACACATTCAAATATACAAATAGTTGTGATTGTGGCTCACACCTTCCTCTGGTTTTACGTCCAGTAACGGCTGAAACACCTTCTATGAGCCGGGAATTTGCTTTCCATCCAGTTTTCTTATAAACTGGCAAACAGGGTCATTTTTAGTCAGATTTCCTAGACTATAACACTGCAATTCATCACGAAATTATGTCCATAGATTAAGCAATTCACGCTGAACAAGTCCACAAGAATGTGACTCAAGAGTTAATAAAACATTGTCCAGCGACTCATTACTCAAACCATTCTTAATAAACGAAAGTTTGTCTTCTCTGTTCCTAGACACAAAACCTAATGAACGACAAGTCTGGTTATAATTCCATCTAACACATTTATAACATACTTGTAACCTTTTTACTCTTCGCCTTTTGGCGTAGTAGCTCTTTCCTAGACCAGGTATGTATTTTGCTAGATTAATATCAGGCTCACCGGACAATCTTACCTTGGCTTCGATAAGCCATCGGATATCCGCAGGCACATTTAGGAGCATCAACGCCCAAAGTCTAGTCATCCGTACTTTATAAATTTTATACACAGCATTTTGAGAAAGTGAAGGAAAATATTTACGAAGGTTTGTCCCAAAGATATTGGCATCCATTGAAGAGGAGAAAAGGAGAGCTATTACCAATAATGCGATTGAGTTTGTTTTTCTCCAAGATATGCACATTTTAAACCTTCGAGCAATGACTTCAGCTCCCGTTTGGATGTTTCCTCAAGCTGTTGCACAAATGAGCTCAAAGCACAGAATAATCAAATTAAACAAAAGGAAGGAAAAGAAAAGAGCAGAAACGAAACTAAAGACATATAAAAGAGATAACAACACAATAGCAAATAAAAGTAAAAAACAAGTAAAAGAAATATAAAAACAAATAAGACAGATGGCAAAGAGAGATAAAACCTGATCAATTTGATGCCCTACGAAAGGAATCTCCTCGAGACACAAAAATTGATCATTATTACCTTATTTTATTTTTCTTTCCTTTTTTTTATTTATTTTGCAAAAACATTGGGTTGCCTCCCAATAAGCGCTTGGTTTAACGTCCTCAGCCCGACGTTGGTTCCATCATGGGAGGGTCCAATCTCCACTGTGCTTCTCTAGTGGGCTTGGATCTTTTTTCCAACAAGAATTGTTGCATGCATATGGTTGGGCCTTGGATGTTAGCAATCGTCCACCCAATAGTTATTTTGTGATCTCTAAGTACTTGGACGATTTTCTCTTCTTGTAGTGGTGCAAGGCCCATTTCTATTATAACTGGCAAAGAATCATTCTCACCCAAAAACACATGCCTCAAAAAATCTGGAAGTAGCTTAAGCTCCAAGGTATTAGCTTTCATCACAGAAGGAAGAAGTTCCTCATTAGATAAAGGCAATTCAATGTACAAAACATCATACCTGTTTGTGATTATAGCTATAGTCTCATCTAAGCATGCCATAGCTTCCTCCATTTCTTTGGACACTTGTATCAACCTTCTTGGTTCTTTGAAATTTTCTATCCCTATGTGCTCACTAATAGCCATTTCCAATCCATCCTTGCGAGTTAACTCAAAATATTGTTGTGCCAAAGAATCAATAACATCAACTGCAAAAACAGAATGCAAGTCATTATGATACCTCATTGCCTCAAAAATATTGAAACGAATCACCTCGCCATCAAACTCTATGGTGAGAGTGCCATCATGAACATCAATCTTGGTTCGGGCAGTTTTCAAGAATGGCCTCCCTAAAAGAATCAGTGTCGGATTGGGAGATATCTCATCCTCCATTTCCAGAACATAGAAGTCTGCTGGAAAAACCAATTGATTTACCTGCACAAGCACATCTTCCACAACTCCCTTGGGATATGCATTAGAACGATTAGCAAGTTGAATTACAATACCAGTTTCCGCAAGGGGTCCAAGATTCAAAGAAGCATAAATAGAATATGGCATGACATTAATAGATGCTCCTAAATCTAACATAGCCCTTTCAAACTTGGTTCTACCAATGGTGCATGGAATGGTAAACGTACCTGGATCTTTGCATTTCGGAGGAATTTTTCTTTGTAGTACAGCCGAAACATTTTCTCCCACACTTACTTTCTCATTTCCCTTCAACTTTCTCTTGTTGGTGCATAACTCCTTGAGAAATTTTGCATAACGAGACACTTGCTTAATAGCATCCAAAAGTGGTATATTTACCTCGATCTTGCGAAAAGTCTCCAAGATTTCCTGTTCTTGTTCCTTCTTCTTTGATTTTACAAATCTGCTAGGAAATGGTGGAGGAGTAACATAAGAAGGAATTTGAGTTTTATGATCTACCTTAGAAGATGATGTTTTGTTCATGGTGGTAGTGGTGTCATCCCCTTCATTAGTTTGTGACTTTTTTTGTGGGACTTGTAATTGCTTTCCACTTCTCAAAGTTATTGCACTAACATTCTCTCTTGGATTGATCACTGTCTGAGAAGGTAAGTTTTCTAAGCTTTGACTCTCGAATTTGCTCATGTTAGTAGCCAATTGTCCCATTTGATTTTCTAGGTTTTGGATACTTGCCCTAGTTTCCTGCTGAAATTGCATTGTGTTAGTAGCAAGTGCTTTAACAATGTCCTGGAGAGCCATACCTGAGTTTTGTGGAGCTAGTTATGGTGCTAGCTGTGGTTGCATTTGAAATGGTTGCTGCACTCTTGGTTGATTGAAAGCTGGTGGCCAATTTGGTATGGCATTTGGGGCGATTGTTTGATGATTACTGTAACTTTGGCTTGGTTGTCCTAGAAATCCTCCCATGGCATTGGCTTGGTCCGGATCTCCTTCTTGCAAAGTTAGACACATGTCGGTAGGATGGTCCGTAGTAGAACACACTCAACATACATAAGATTGCTGCATATGTCCTACAGCCATTTTTTTTTTACAAGAGAGGTAAGTTCAGAAAGTTGTTGTTCAATGTTCGGAGTACTTACCTCATTTACTCTCCTTGATAGTTGTTACTCAAATTGGCTGCTGAATTGTTGGGAGTTCGCTGCCATGTCGCTAGTCAAATGCCTTGCAACTTCTGGTGTTTTATTAACTAGTACTCCACCACTAGCAGCATCAATGATACTCTTTTCCATTGGTAGGAGACCCTCATAGAAATATTGAATTAGGAGTCCATCACTAATTTGATGGTTTGGACAGCTAACACATAGCCTTTTAAATCTCTCCCAATATTCATAAAGTGATTCTCCATTGTGTTGTCGAATGCCACAAATATCTTTTCTAATGTTTATAGCTTTCGAGGCTGGAAAGTATTTCTCCAAAAAGAGTTTACTCATCTCATTCCAAGTGGTAATGGTACCTGGTGGTAGATAGTATAGCCAATCTTTTGCCGAATCTGCTAATGAGAATGGGAAAGCTCTCAATTTAATTTGCTCTTCAGAAACACCGGTTGGCTTCATACTTGAGCATACCACATGAAATTCTCTGAGGTATTTGATAGGATCCTCTCCTGCAAAACCATGAAATGTAGGCAAGAGACGAATTAGTCCAGATTTAAGCTCAAATTCTACCTCAAGGTTGAGATTTATGCACAGCGGTTGTTGATCAATAATTGGAGTCGCTAACTCCTTAAGAGTCTGATTGTTTTGCATCGCCACTACTTCCGATTCAGATTTGATTGAACTGCAAGAAGATGGAAGGGAAGTATGTCGTGCAAGGTCAAATTCTGCAGGTGGAGTTGAAATTGACCGATTTAGTCTTAAATTCGAGGATTCGAGAAACTCCTTGATTCGCTTAAGTCGTTGATCCGCTTCTCCCTCGGACATAAAAGCCTAAACACAAACAATCAGAAAATAAAAATCAAGAATCAGTAGTAAAAACAGAATAACAAATTGATTAGAAAATCAATCCCCGGCAACGGCGCCAAAAACTTGATGCGTTCGAAACTAGCAAGTATACTAGTCGCACAAGTAATAAAGTGATAAGTAAGATATCGTTCCCACGAGGATTGATTCTAATTGAATTTGTTATTTCTAGCAACAATTAACTAAATGGGGGGTTTTGTTGGTTGATTAACTAGATGAAAAACTGAATACAACGGTAATTAATGAATAACACAATACAAACTTAATTGAAATGGGAATTAATCAATGATAGAAATCTGGTTAAGGGATCATTCTCTGCCACAAGATATGGATTTGCGAATTAATCATAGAATTATCATCCAATTACACCATTGAAATTATCAACCGTAGATAACAACAAGCTCTGTTATCCTAATCTTTCCTTACTTTGTTGTTAAACAAAACAGGCTCTTTATTTAATCTCTATCCATTAAACAACCTAGAACAAGCTCTCTAAATTTAATTCAATGGATGCATTACGATAAGAAAGATAGGTTGATCTAAGCAATAAACACACAAGCTCGGATTATTTAACTTAGGTTGTATTCTCCAATTGCAATCTCTGATCACAATTTTGCTACTAATGATTAGAAATTCAAGACAATTACGGATCAAGATTTCTAGTCTAGCAATAGACAACAACAGATTATATTCAGTTGGCCATTCCAAATACAATCAGCAAGCAATCATAAGCATTAGATATGGGAAAATACAAGCAACTTCAATTAGAGAATTGGATAACAATTCTTACACAATCAACTCACAAAAACCATATCAAGGGCTTTGAAATCACCCTCAACCAATTCAGATTCAGTTACACATGTTTAAGAACGTGGTAAATACAATACAACATGGAGACATTCCAGAAAATGAAAGGGAAGGGAAAAACTTAGCAAATTTGATGTAATTCTCTTTGGATTGTAGTTCTTCCTCTTTCCAAGCTTCCTTTCCCCTTCAAGAACTCCAGGAGATGAAAGAATTCCAGAGCTGCAGCCTCCACCACGTTCTCCCCTCTTCAAGTTATGAAAATAAAACCCTAAAATGTGTTTAAATACTCTGCTACAGTAACCTGCTACAGTGTCCCCGTATTATACATGCTACAGTGATTGTGGAATTACATTTCTACACTTCTCACACTGTTTTGATTAAAACTTTTGGTACACTGAATGGATTTATAAACCGTAAATTTCTCCAGAAAATAGACTTCGAGAGCTTTCCAACGGTATATGATATGTCATCGGGTTCATTGTATATCAATACAATTAAATCCGAGAAGATGGTTGACTAGCAGAGGTGAAAATGAAGGGTTTTACTCCATTTTTGTACAAGTTCCTCCAAAACTCCTACAAACATCAAAACCACACAAAAACATAAAAATACCAAGGATTATAGCAAAGAAACATAGATGAATTGATATGAAAATGATACGTAAATAGACACCTATCAAACAACATTAATATTACATGTTGTAAATATGTTGACTTTTACTACTTTCATGTAAATTCATTACTTTTGGCCACTAGCAATCATATGTGGTAAATAAAATAAAACACTATATACAATTCAATCTCTTATTTGATTTATATCAACCACGTGCGGATTAATTCATGTTGTAAATACTATAAATATCAACCACATCGATAATGCATGTGGATAATATATTGATTTTACCACTTTTGTTTAGGGCACGTTGTATAATAAGAGTTTTGCATAAGTTTCAACAACTGACAAATAATTTAAGTTGTAAATATTTCACTTTAACCATGTCAATTAAAACCTATGGTCGAAAGAAATGTAGTAAAAAACTAATTTTCTTGTAGTGATTCCCAGGCACCTTCTTGAATTATGTCAATGCTTATTTATTTGTCTTGCTACCTTGCTCATTCTAGTTGGATTGCTTAGAATTTATACTTTATGTTACTCTTTAAGATAAGGCTATGAGTGTTATTTAAATGCTCTATTTTTTTTTTAATAAATGATAATGCTCAATCTTTTTTTTTATATATGATGCTTTTTGTGTTGTACTTGATATTGGAATTAGCTGCACTGTTCCTAAATCAGAACCCATATTTTATATGCTCTAATGCAAGCTCTAAAGAGAAGTTATAGCACAGATTTATAATTTCAAATAGTGACTTACAAACTTAGTCATGTGATGATTCTTATGGCTCTTTGAACAATGAAGCTATGTAAAAAATTATCGAAGCCAATCCATGAGCTTCGTCACTTAAAGAAGGATTATCTATATCTGTGATTCAAATTCTCTATGGACAACTACATTCACATTATCAAGCCGCATCCACCAAGCATAATCAAGAGACCAACACAACTACTCAAATTCAACTTACGAATCTTCTCCTATTCTCGAGGAGACAACACCTATGCATTAGCATTAATAAAGGAAACCAAGAGGTTCATTTTCCCAAAAAGTCATATCTTCATTTGAATCCTTTTGTTATTGTCTATTCATTTACAAGAATTTCTTTGGTTATGAGATGAGTTGTGATATCTGATGTCATGTCTGCTTATAAATTGTGTGGAAACATGAATTTGAATGAGTTTTGAATGCATCTAAGCAAGAGGATGAAGATATAAACAAGAGGATGAAGATATAAGCTAGAATTGAGAGTTTAGTTCAAATCCTGGAAATTTTGTTACACTGAGCAGTGCATGTTCCAAAAATTACCAAAAATCAGGGGGATGTTTTCTTGTTCTGAAATTTTTATGGATGAAAATAGACATGTCCAGGAGTGTATATCAATTGGATTCACTCAAAAATTCAAAGTAAGTGAATTGTAGTGAATTTTTAAATTTCTGGTATGGTATTGCACATTTCCCCTATCTTAGAACAAAGTAGGGGAAGATGATTTTAGTTGAAGGTCCAAATATTCATAGAATTACATGATTTTTGGTATGCAAGTCCTATTATGTGTCACATATGAGACTATAAATTTTCACTGAGATTGAAGATCTGTGTGAATTGTTATAGATTTTTAAAATTGGCTTGCTAAAACTGGAATTTTTAGTTTCCAAAACAGGGCAGTTAGAAATAATTGGATTTGAATGGGTTAAGCACCTTGAAACACCATGATTTTTGGTATAGCGGTATATATATGTGTTATATGCCAGCCTGTAAATTTTTAAAGACAATTGAGTAGGATTGCAATTCCTACAAATTTGTAAGTTTATACTGTTCAGTGAAACGAATGTAATGGCAGAATTGTTGAGGTAATGAATTTGATTATTTTGAGTGGCCAAATGACCCCAATTGGCTCTAAAAATTTTAAGGAGACATGAGTTATGTGTGCAAAAGATGTCTACCCAATTGTGTGAATTTTTGGAAGTGGACAATTATTGTTGTGAATTGTTTGTCAAAGTAAGTATGGAAATAGAGCCAAAAAAGGGGAAATGTTTACAAGTGTATGGTGACCTAAAAATAGATTTTTGTTTTATTTTTAGGTCAATCACAAGCATCAAAAAGCAATTGTACAAGGTAAGTAAGCTAACTATTCTGAGGCCATAATAAATTTTGTACTGAATGTATGTAATTTTGTAGATTGTAACACTGTTAATTGCTAGCACCTTGATGCTTGAATGTGAGATATTGTGACTGTTCTGGAAGCCTGATATCAACCTTCTTTTATGTAACTAATTGTGAATGATGAAACATGATTGGCATGTCCAGTCCTAGGAAGTTTAGCTCTCATATATTGAGGGGAGGTCTGGACCATGTGTTTCTCTAGACGAGATTCGGTAACATAGGCCCGGTATCACCCGGATTGTCAAACTAGCCTCGAGCTATTTCAATTGTAGGCGTCTAAATGTATTCGTACTATTATGTACTGTTCCATAGCTTGAGGGGAGGTTTGGACCATGTGTTTCTCTAGACGAAATTCGGTAGCATGGGCCCGGTATCACCCGGATTGTCAGACTAGCCTTGAGCGTTCTGTACTCCCATGGCTTGAGGGGAGGTCTGGACCATGTGTTTCTCTAGATGAGATTCGGTAGCATGGGCCTGGTATCACCCAGATTATCAGACTAGCCTTGAGCTATTATATGGGAACTGACTATGAAATGAAAAGTCCTACCTTGATTAGAGAGCCTTTTCCCCTAGGTGACTGTAATTGATACTGTAGAAGCTTCCTCATTATGTGATTGTGATTGGACATGAAAAGGCAATGAGTAGAAAAATGTGAACTCACTTATGTGAGATTGAATCGACCTACCAAGGTCTAGACAAAAAACTAACGCGGGAGCGCAAATGTAACCGAAGTGAACTCGGAGCATTTCTTCTTTAACAAGTTAGCCAATGCTTGTGTAGTTAGAAATGGATAGTTTCATACTGTAGATTGAATTCTATTGTTATTATTTATTGTTGTATATTCACTTAGCTTACTTACTGAGTTTTACTCATTAAAGTTGTTGTGAGCCTCAGGTGATCAGTAGATTAAGCTGGGGATGGAAGACTTTTGGCATTGCTAACAGAGTTCCCTTGGCAACCATAGACCGCTGCTCTATATTAGCATAGCCATACTTTAGAACTTCTTTTGATTTTTGAATGTACTTAAATGCAGTAGAATGTGGTGGTTGTGATTAGGAACTCTATTTGGGTGATACTTATATTAATTTTTGAAAGAAATATTAGAGTTCACATTTAAATGACTGCATAAAATGTTACTTTCTGTGTGTATAATATGGATTGTGACAGGTAGGTTGTGTGCTCTTCCTAGCATCTTCTAACATCTTGGCTTTCACTTCTTGCATTAACAACTCTATTAGATTTATGCTAGCACTTGTTTGTATAATAAAAGACTTTAGTTAGACAGGGACACTCGTGGTTCTTGCTCTTAGTTTATGGGTAACACTTATCCTCTAAGGATAACTTGGAAGCATTGTCTTTCGAGATACATCATATTTATGCCTCCGAGCACTCCTATAAGCACGTTACCTATCTCACCACCTACCTCTACGGGCTACTCAATGGCTTTTTGAGTAGTCTTGTTGACTTAATCCAAGCACCTATTACTTTATGAGTTATCAATAAGAACTGACCACGAGTTTTTTTTAGTGATTCCAAGCAACTTCGAATGTTCGAGCAACTTTGAGTGGTCCTATGGCTTACCTCCGAGCACTTATTATTTTTGTGAGAGTTACTTATAACTCTTTGAGCAATCTTAGTGCTTGCATCCAAGCACTTATTGTGTGCATGAGCTATCATATAGATTGATACAATAACTCTTCTCGGCCAAGGTGATCGAGGTAGTAAAAACTCACTTTTGACTGTTGAGATTGCGATAATAAGACCTCTCTTCTTGGTCAGGGTAGTAACGGCTATAAGATCTCTCTCCTAACCATCAAGATCGAGACAGTAAGACCTCTCTTCTTTGGCCGGGGTAGTAGGGGTAGTAAGATCTCTCTTCTGACCCAAGAGATCGAGGTCCTTCGGAGTTCTTTCCCTACTGCCAAGCTTAAGATCCTACTCCATCTCTCTTGACCATGGAGAATGAGGCCATAAAGTCTCTTTTCTAAGTAAACTAGCTAATTAATAATGTCGAGCAGATTTGTCTCTCGGGCAACAGGAAACTCTCCCCTTGTTTTCAAGGTAATTAAGGATGAGAAAGATATGTAGTTGACTCTTGATTATGAGCAAGCTCTCCAATAGCTTAGAAAGTACTTGCTCGAACTTCTATTGCAATCCAGTCTCCAACCTAGTAAGACATTACAACTTTGTTTGGCTGCCTCCTCTATTCTTATAAGTTCTGTGTCATTCAGAAGAGGCAATACTATTCAACAATTAGTTTGCTATACTAGTGCACTCCATTTGGGTGCATTCCGACCAGTCATTACAGTAACCCTTTGAAAAACCATCGTTACATAGTGTGGTCAAACAGATATCGAGATGAGCAAATTTGACATCTCCTTCAAATACTTCTCATACTTGTTACTAGGGAACTAGTGTGATAGGAACATATTTTTCGCTCCAAAGACAATAATCTAGTTATAGG
This sequence comes from Boswellia sacra, assembly GCA_013180625.2. NCBI lineage: Eukaryota > Viridiplantae > Streptophyta > Magnoliopsida > Sapindales > Burseraceae > Boswellia > Boswellia sacra. The sequence continues at coordinate 19,589 of SNVD02010517.1, forward strand.
TCTTAAAATTCTTCTCAGACTTGTAACTAGAGGGACTACTGTAAGTAAAAAATATTACACACCAAGAAAAGACCAAACAACCCTTACTAAGCCTTAATGAGAGCCATACACTTGAAGGGCTTGGATTTCGCACATGTGTAAAGGCACTATAAAAGGGCACTTTAGGGTTGGAAAAAAGGATCTAGATCTCATCTCAATCATCTTATGAAAGTTAGAGCTTTGGGAGAAACCTAAGATAGCCACCAAGAAAAAAAAGGGGAAAAGAGAGGATTTTGGAAAAGAAGGTGTGAGAAGGTGATTATTGTTCACTATTCGTTGCCACAGTTCACCGTAAAATTCATCACCATTGTTCATCATCATTTTTCATTGGATATTGTTTACTGCCACCATTCATCAAACACTATTTCATCATCACTGTTCACCGGACATTATCTAAGGTCATTGTTCATAAAATGCTATTCATTGATTCCAACCACTCTCACTTACTCTCCCCTTTATATTATGCTATTGGATCATCCTCCTCGAATTAACTTGGGTGTCAGAGAATGCACACCAAGGAGATCTACATCCTCTGATGTGCTTGGATGGTTTTGCGACTAGGAGCTCACCAAACCATTGGAGGCATCTGGCTTGGACCTTTGGTCGGATGAGAGTGTGTGCTCAGGACAAGCAAGCTCTTAAGGAGGAACACGTTTGAGGAAGAGCTCCTGACAAACACCCTTGGAGATCTCAACCATGATGGACTTTCTTAACCAAGACATATCCGACCAGGATGAACCTTCCGAACCATGACAACCCCTTTTCGGGCATATCAGTTCTAAGATCAAGAAGTGGACTACTAGGATTCAAGTGATGTTGTAGTATTCTCCTCTTATTACATGGCACATGGATCGATCTTGATCCACGTGTCTTTTGATCTTGGTCCATTTGTATGCATCAACAATAACCAAGAAAGGCTTTTGGGAGTTTTGAGAAATCACATTCATTTAATACTTTGTAAAACACAAAAACTGAGAGTGAGGTTGAGTGCTTGTATCTTGTATTCAAGTTGAAGATTAAGTGAGAGTTCATTTCACCATAGACGTAGACCACATTGGTCAAATCGTGTAAATCGCTTGTTCACGTCAAAGTGGTTTATCTGTAACTGCTCAAACCTAGTGACACGACCCACCCCTAGCTACACGGGTAAATCATGCCTAAAACTGTTCACTAAGAGAACGGTCTTTAATTAACTATTTTTTTCACACTTTTTGCTCTGTCGCTTTGATAAAACTATTCATAAAAAAATTATTTCTAGTTCAGGTCTTTTATGTAAAATACTAAAAAAAATCCTCTGAAAATTTTAATGAAAAACCGGTAGGGTTTCCCCGATAATTTGAAGAAAACCCCCTGCAAAAACACACATTTATACACTTCTAAACTATTCCTCATCCCAACTTCTTTTGGGACTTTCGTCCTTATCAACCAAGACATACTAAAAGATAAATAAGTCATATTCAATATACTTAATATTTAAAAGCTTATACAATACATAAAAAATGAAATGCTTTCAATGCATGAAAAATTATTATACATCGTGGGGCCTTCCCTAGCATCAAAGACAGCTTAGCACTAAATCTATAGCACCTGGTTGGAAAAAAGAATAGGAAAAGAGTGAGCTGAAGGCTTAGTGAGTGGACAAATTTTATTACATAAAATATTACTTTCTTTATTTCATACAACTCATTTCCTAAATAAAGCTTTGCGTTTTAAAATCTTATTTTTCTTAAAACAAAATACAATGTATAATTACTTTTAAAAGAGAACTAGTATACTCTTCTTTTCAAAATAACGTACAAACGACTATTTCTTCTCAGCTTTCTTTATAAACTTCATTCTTATAATACAACTATAAAAATTTATTAACCCTTTATAAAGAAAATACTTTATATAATTCTTCAACTTACTTACCTAAATAACTTAATATTCTTAAACTATATAAACAAATCAGTTACGTACCTTTATTTTGAACCACCCTTATTTAATCTCATATGCACTGCAAAATATATCACTACATCTATTTCTTTTCTAAAAAAAATGTATAAACAGATGCTAAATGAACTAAAATAACATAGAACTTTTAAATAACATTCGTCTCATTATATACTCAATCACTTGCTAAATTTATTCTCTAAACAAATCATAAATTGCATGACCATGACTATCTCATAATAAAATCATATAATACATTTCTAACTAGAAACTCATATCATATTTATACTTAAGAAACATCTATCGTACTTGTCAAAATATCATCAAATCTCTCATAGAAGTTTCAAAACAAATAACTTTTAATTAAATTTTTTTAAATAAAATTGCTTGCTTCTATACTCTTTAAAAGCAGTGAAAAGAATGCATATTTTCTAGTTTTTATAAAATAAAACTCATGATGATGTGCTAAAATCATCATTTCAGTTATTTAATAAACAAAACATAATTTCTTTAAAATCTTCTTGCAAAAGAAACTTTTATTAATAATGCTTCCTTCTCAAACTAACTCATATAAACGTATTTAAAACTCTTTTTATTATACTAAACAAGTACCCCTGAATCTGTCTGATCTTGTCTGGCGAGATCTAACATCGCACAGGCCTGCTATATGAATCTCATACCTGGTGAGATCTACATCACGCAGGTAGAGCTATCTGTATTTGACGAGATCTAACATCGCATAGGCCTACTACCTGAATCTCATACCTGGTGAGATCTACATCACGCAGGCAGAGCTATCTGTACCTGGCGAGATCTAACATTGCACAGGCCTGCTATCTGGTCATACGCATGCGTAGAGCTGCACCCAAAGGGCTAAAGCGCCTAGATCACACGGCCCAAAGCCTCTATGTGTGTCTGAACGGGCCCCAAAGGCCTCAATCTTTATAACTTTTTGTCTAAAATCTGCTGTCTCACTGTCTAAGTAAGTTGGGTACTAGCTTAGGATAATATAATTAAACTTTCTTATTTTTGCTAAAACTGATTTCTTGTCAAAACATGCTTCATATACTAAACCATTACTTCTCAAGCAAATTTATCAAATTTTGTGAAACTTATGTAAGCTAGAACTCATAACATCTTAATTCCTGGAAATCCATGATAATTATTTAAAAGAGTAATTGCAAATACTTTAAGAAATCTTTGAAATCAAATTACTATATAAAAAATATGATTATAATTGTTCTACTTTTAGACTTTCTATAAAATGATAGAATATGTATCTATAATAATATAGAAAACAATTCCTATATATAAAATATGAATCTTTCTTTAAAAGTGCTATATCTTTGCTCAAAACTAATTTTGAAACTAAAATTTATGTCTCCAATCATTTTGAAACTAGCTTTAAAACATCTTAATAATTGAAACAAGTATAACAAATGGGTCTATTTACCCTCTAGAAATAAAAAAGAAACTAACTTGAATTCTTCTAAATTCTCTAAAATTCTCAGAAATTCTATAAAATGCTAAATAAACATCACTAAGTAAACACTAAAACATATTTCTAATTATCCAGAAAATAAATCTTCTACTCTTTCTAAGACTTTCTAAAATATTCATAAAATAAAATACATTTCATCTCACTATAATCTATAGTTTATATTTTTATCTCAAAATCTCATACTTTCTATATAGCATACTATATAACATCCTTTCATAAAATTATACTTCAAAATTTAACTAATTTCCCAAGTATTTTAATTCAGAGTTTCAAAGATTTCTAAATTATTAAATATCGTGCTTTAATTGAAATATTTATGATTATCCTATAATTTTTAGAATCTGCATTCAGGTACCTACAAATTTTGGTACAGTTTTTTAAATTTGCAATTCACCCCCTACTGCTACGCAGTTTTAGAATTTGGCATTGCCACCCCTGCAGAATTAAATTCTAATTTTCTAAAACTTTTTCTTTTTTTAATTTGCTATTAATCTAAATATAAAATCACTCATCATTTTGTAAATAAAAAAACATTATTTCTTCAACATGTGTATGTATTTAAAGAAAATAACTAAATACTTCAATTTACTATTCCAATTCATATAATTATAAATGTCTCCTTTCCAATAAAAAAAAATTTCTACTTTCTATTATCATTTAACATACATTTATTCTACATCTGTCACTTTAAATTTATTTTTCTATTGTACTCAAACTCTTCAAGGCTACACTTACTATATATATATATATATTCAAAAACAAATCTATTAGCACTACCCATAACTATCTCTCTTATCCACAATTAATAATTTACACGTATTTGTTTCCGAATACATACATCATCATTAACTATCCTAAAAACATTTAATATAACTCAATTAATCAAACTAATAACTTAAATCATATGAAAAAAACTTAAATTTAATACTCTTCAATATAATATGAAATTCTCAAAATATAATCCACTCAGTGAATTTAAGCTCTTTTATGGATGAATAATGTTATAAGAATTATTTAATGGCCGGAAAGCATAACCAGAAAAGTCGCCGGAAAGTCGTAGCCGACGAGTGAATAGTGACCGAATTTCATTTCTCTCCGATTTGCAAAATTTGTATATCAACATGTAACAAAATTGATATGGTTAGAAAGAGCATGGAACAAGCTTTAATTTAATGTAAAGATTTACCGATAACTCACCGGATTTTGGCCGAAAAACGCATAGGAAGCCGTCAGCTTCCACGCTTCGATTCGCAAAAACGGTGAAGAACCCAAGGCCAAGGCATAGATAGTGAGAAAAAGGACGTTACAAGCTTCAAAATGACATATTGTAGGGCCGGAGACTCGCCAAAAATTGGCCGAAATCGTCGGTCAAATGCGGGTAAACAGTAACCGACGATGAACAGTAAAACTCCCAAAAATTTTCTAGAATTCCCCGTCCCCCCTTTTCCTATTCACCCTTTCTTATTTTAAAAAAAATTGGGCTAAGCCGGGCCTTCTTCACAGCCCAATGGGCGTTACAATAATACCACCCTTAAAAGAAATTTCGTCCTCGAAATTATAATCGTAGTTGAATTAAACATGAATATTAAACTCATACTTCCTTTCGGTAATTCATATAAGCCTTTCTCATAAGTCAAACTACTTCCAACAAAATTAGCTCTATGATCGACTATGAAACGAATGAAGCATACTCTTGCACAATATAAAAGCATCAAAGATGTGCTGAAGAATAGCTAGTTTTAGAGATACAATTATGTAATCCTTTTTGAGTACTAACAATCGCGTAGAACCCTTATTACTATTTCATACTGAAGATACTTACAATACAGGAGGTGCTTTCTGCTCTTTACAGGTCTCGTACAAAAGCCACAACGATGCATGCTTATCTTTAAGAAAATAATACTTTACATATTAATGCTGAAAACTACTTTCACAAGTCATAAAAAAAAAATCAGAATCTATAACCTATGCTCTGATACCAAATTGACACGACCCACCCCTAGTTACACGGGTAAATCATGCCTAAAACTGTTCACTAAGAGAACGGTCTTTAATTAACTATTTTTTCACACTTTTTGCTCTGTCGCTTTGACAAAACTATTCATAAAAAAATTATTTCTAGTTTAGGTCTTTTATGTAAAATACTAAAAAAAATCCTCCGAAAATTTTAATGAAAAATCGGCAGAGTTTCCCCTACAATTTGAAGAAAACCCCTGCAAAAACACATATTTATACACTTCTAAACTATTCCTCATCCCAACTTCTTTTGGGACTTTCGTCCTTATCGACCACAACATACTAAAAGATAAATAAGTCATATTCAACATACTTAATATTTAAAAGCTTATACAATACATAAAAAATGAATTGCTTTCAATGCATGAAAAATTATTATACATCGTGTGGCTTTCCCTAGCATCAAAGAGAGCTTAGCACTAAACCTGTAGCATCTGGTTGGGAAAAAAAATAGGAAAAGAGTGAGCTGGAGGGTCAGTGAGTGGACAAATTTTATTACATAAAATATTACTTTCTTTATTTCATACAACTCATTTCTTGAATAAAGCTTTGCGTTTTAAAATCTCATTTTTCTTAAAACAAAATACAATGTATAATTACTTTTAAAAGGGAACCAGTATACTCTTCTTTCCAAAATAACGTACAAACGACTATTTCTTCTCAACTTTCTTTATAAACTTCATTCTTATAATACAACTATAAAAATTTATTAACCCTCTATAAAGAAAATACTTTATATAATTCTTCAACTTACTTACCTAAATAACTTAATATTCTTAAACTATATAAACAAATCAGTTACGTACCTTTATTTTGAACCACCCTTATTTAATCTCATATACACTGCAAAATATATCACTATATCTCCTTCTTTTCTAAAAAAATGTATAAACAGATGCCAAATGAACTAAAATAATATAGAACTTTTAAATAACATTCGTCTCATTATATACGCAATCACTTGTTAAATTTATTCTCTAAACAAATCATAAATTGCATGACTATGACTATCTCATAATAAAATCATATAATACATTTCTAACTAGAAACTCAAATCATATTTATACTTAAGAAACATCCATCGTACTTATCAAAATATCATCAAATCTCTCATAGAAGTTTCAAAACAAATAACTTTTAATTAGAAATTTTTAAATAAAATTGCTTGCTTCTATACTCTTTAAAAGCAGTGAAAAGAATGCATATTTTCTCGTTTTTATAAAATAAAACTCATGATGATGTACTAAAATCATCATTTCAGTTATTTAATAAACAAAATATAATTTCTTTAAAATCTTTTTGCAAAAGAAACTTTTATTAATAATGCTTCCTTCTCAAACTAACTCATATAAACGTATTTAAATCTCTTTTTATTATACTAAACAAGTACCCCTGAATCTGTCTAATCTTGCCTGGCGAGATCTAACATCGCACAGGCCTGCTATATGAATCTTATACCTGGTGAGATCTACATCACGCAGGTAGAGCTATCTGTATTTGACGAGATCTAACATCGCACAGGCCTGCTATCTGAATCTCATACCTGGTGAGATTTACATCATGTAGGCAGAGCTATCTGTACCTGGCGAGATCTAACATCGCACAAGCCTGCTATCTAAATCTCATACTTGGTGAGATCTACATCATGCAGGCAGAGCTATCTATATCTGACGAGATCTAACATCGCACAGGCTTGCTATCTGGTCATACGCATGCGTAGAGCTGCCCCCAAAGGGCTAAAGCATCCAGATCACACTGACCAAAGCCTCTATGTGTGTCTGAACGGGCCCCAAAGGCCTCTATTTTGATAACTTTCTGTCTGAAATCTGGTGTCTCACTGTCTAAGTGAGTTGGGTACTAGCTTAGTATAATATAATTAAACTTTCTTATTTTTGCTAAAACTGATTTCTTATCAAAATATGCTTCATATGCTAAACCGTTACTTCTCAAGCAAATTTATCAAATTTTGTGAAACTTATGTAAGCTGGAACTCATAACATCTAAATTCTTAGAAATCCATGATAATTATTTAAAAGAGTAATTGCAAATACTTTAAGAAATCTTTGAAATCAAATTACTATATAAAAAATATGATTATAAATGTTCTGCTTTTAGATTTTCTATAAAATGATAGAATATGTATTTATAATAATATAGAAAACAATTCGTATATATAAAATATGAATCTTTCTTTAAAAGTGCTATATCTTTGCTCGAAACTAATTTTGAAACTAAAATTTATGTCTCCAATCATTTCGAAACTAGCTTTAAAACATCTTGAAAATTGAAACAAGTATAACAAATGGGTCTATTTACCCTCGAGAAATACAAAAGAAACTAACTTGAATTCTTCTAAATTCTCTAAAATTCTCAGAAATTCTATAAAATGCTAAATAAACATCACTAAGTAAACACTAAAACATATTTCTAATTATTCAGAAAAATAAATCTTCTACTCTTTCTAAGACTTTCTAAAATATTCATGAAATAAAATACATTTCATCTCACTATAATCCATAGTTTATATTTTTATCTTAAAATCTCATACTTTCTATATAGCATACTATATAACATCCTTTCATAAAATTATACTTCAAAATTTAACTAATTTCCCAAGTATTTCAATTCAGAGTTTCAAAGATTTCTAAATTCTTAAATATCGTGCTTTAATTGAAATATTTATGATTATCCTATAATTTTTAGAATCTGCATTCAGGTACCTACAAATTTTGGTACAGTTTTTTAAATTTGCAATTCACCCCCTACTGCTACGCAGTTTTATAATTTGGCATTGCCACCCCTGCAGAATTAAATTCTAATTTTCTAAAACTTTTTCTTTTTTTAATTTGCTATTAATCTAAATATAAAATCACTCATCATTTTGTAAATAAAAAAACATTATTTCTTCAACATGTGTATGTATTTAAAGAAAATAACTAAATACTTCAATTTACTATTCCAATTCATATAATTATAAATGTCTCCTTTCCAATAAAAAAAATTTCTACTTTCTATTATCATTTAACATACATTCATTTTACATCTGTCACTTTAAATTTATTTTTCTATTGTACTCAAACTCTTCAAGGCTACACTTACTATATATATATATATATATTCAAAAACTAATCTATTAGCACTACCCATAACTATCTCTCTTATCCACAATTAATAATTTACACGTATTTATTTCCGAATACATACATCATTATTAACTATCCTAAAAACATTTAATATAACTCAATTAATCAAACTAATAACTTAAATCATATGAAAAAAACTTAAATTTAATACTCTTCAATATAATATGAAATTCTCAAAATATAATCCACTCAGTGAATTTAAGCTCTTTTATGGATGAATAATGTTATAAGAATTATTTAATGGCCGGAAAGCATAACCAGAAAAGTCGTCGGAAAGTCGTTACCGACGAGTGAATAGTGATCGAATTTCATTTCTCTCCGATTTGCAAAATTCGTATATCAACATGTAACAAAATTGGTATGGCTAGAAAGAGCATGGAACAAGTTTTAATTTAATGTAAAGATTTACCGGTAACTCACCAGATTTTGGCCGAAAAACGCATAGGAAGCCGTCAGCTTCCACGCTTCGATTCGCAAAAACGGTGAAGAACCCAAGGCCAAGGCATATATAGTGAGAATGAGGACGTTACAAGCTTCAAAATGACATATTGTAGGGCCGGAGACTCACCGGAAATTAGCCAGAATCGCCAGTCAAAGGCGACGGTAAACAATAACCGATGATAAACAGTAAACTCCCAAAAATTTTCCAGAATTCCCCGTCCCCCCTTTTCCTATTCACCCTTTCTTATTTTAAAAAAAAATTTGACTGGGCCGGGCCTTCTTCACAGCCCAATGGGCGTTACACCTAGGATCTACACTTCTAAATTTTGATCTTAGCATATACATGAGTTTATCTATATTATTAATTAGCTACTACAAGTTTGCTAGCTAGGAGTTTTTATTCAACATAATTAATCGTTTACATGTACAATTAATCTTGTAAATTTGTAATCCATGGAGAAAATGACTTGATTGGTAGAAAAGTCGTATTATATATTCTTTTTAATGCATCCGGCTGAAAGCCCCAACAGTTCTTTATTCTTAATTGCATTTTCTGTTTAAAAGCATTCCAATGTCTTGTGAAAAACTCTTGCCATTTGAGGATGTTCTGCATGTTGGCATAAGTTTAATTCACCCACTGATCCGATCGGTATTGATCTAAACTCAGATAATTTATAACTTCTTAATTTAACTATAGGCACTAGAAGTAATAGTTGTCATGTCCAAAAATATGGACATTTTAAACTACCATCTTTTTGTTGCAAAATGACATCATTTGAGTTGTAATTTCCTCTTCTTCTTCTTCTTTTAATTGTAAATGATGCCATTTATCACTTAAGACTGAGAATTTGCTACTTTTCACTTTCTAAATATAAATAACTTCAACTGTAATAGGAAATTGGCGTAGACACTTGTGAGGTCTGAGCTAACTACATAGATTGAGGGGTAGTTGAAGTTAGTAAGTTGTTTCTTTTTTTTTTAATATTTAATATTTAGTTTTTAATAAAACATATAGAACAAACTTTATAGCTAAAATCTCTACGTGGTGGCAAACTCAGGATTTAAAATTTGTAATGTATTACATATTTGTAGTGTATAAAAGAAAATAAATTATTATAATTTTTGGATTAGTTAATCATCAAATTAAGAATCTACTAGAATTTAACATTCTTTTAATCTTTTAATCTTGTAAGTAGATATTAATCAAATAATATAAATAAATATTTGTTAATATAACATATTCATGTTGATTTTCAAAGGGAAAACTCCTTTTTCCCCATGAAGTTCGTCAGAAAAAAAAAATCGCCTTGAGGATCTGGAAATTGCAAATTGGCACTTGAAATCATATTTTTACCATTATTTTAAATGATAAAACATGAAAGAGAAGATAAATTGCATAATATGACTAGAATACCCTTATAAACCAAACCAAACAAAAAATTAATAAAATTAAAAATTAAAATAATATTAAATTTCTTCCTCTTCTCTCTCTTTTCTCTCCACGCCTCCTCTGTTTCCTCTTCCTCTGTTTCCTCTCCCTCTACACCACCTCCTCTTCTCTCTCTCCCCCTTGTCATACCATATCACCAAAAACGCCACCATCTCCTCCCCTTCTTCCTCCTTTTCCTATGCTGCCACCAGCCCCACCGTTGCCTCACCACCAATTCCTTTGCCAATGTCGCCCCCAATACCCCTCCTATAGGCTATAGCAATGAACCTTGGCCTTCCAACTAACATTTCTCTGCTTTGGCTTTGCTTCTCTTCTCCTTCTCCTTCTCCTTCTCAACACACATTCTTCTCAAAACACATATTCCTTTACTAACTATGATTTTGTGTTTTTTAGTATTAGTTAGGGATTTTGGGTGTCTAGGTTGGCTTGGTTAAATACGTGATTAATGGGCTTGAATCATTTTTGGCTTTTTTGCGTTAATTTTTGTTTTTTTTGTTTTGTTTTTTTTTTTTTTTTTTGTTGGGGTTGTATTGCGTGATGTTAGCGTGTTGTTGGGATTTGGTTGTTGATTGGACTTGGGTTTGGATACTATTAGGTGTTACAAAGTGGCTGGATTTAGTGGTTTTCGACTAGATTTGATGGTGGTGGCAATAGAGGTGAAGGAGGTGGTGGCAGTGTAGGTGGATGAGGTGGTGCTAATTGGAATTTTCATTTTCTTGTTGTGCTGGTGTGTTATGAAGTGGTTGGATTTGATGGTGGTGGCAGTGTAGGCGGAGGAGGTAGTGGCAGTGGAGGAGGAATCGGTGGTGGATTCAAGGGAGGTATTGGAAAAGAAAGTGGTTGGGTTTGTTGTAATGTTGCATATTTGTTTATTTATTTTGTGTTAATAATAAGATTTAATTATTATTGACACTAATTTTTAAAATATTATTGATTTTATATTATTTTTAATAATTTTTTTATGTATTATATTTATCCATGCAATTTTGTTTTCGACTATATTTCCATCGTTCAAGGACAAAAATATAATTTTAGGGAGTAATTTACAATTTTTAGATTCTCATAGGGAGTTTTTTTAACGAACCTCTAGGGGGAAAATGTAGTTATCCCATTTCACAAAAGTTAAAAAAAATTTCTATTTTTTTTAAAATTATCAATTCTCAAATAAACTATGAAAAATGAACTACAATTATAAAGTTTAAATAAAATAATTAAAGAATGAGTATATTATACATATATCTAAAGTTATATGTTTAGTACAGCAGTCTTTTTTATTAAAAAGAAAATATTATCCAGAGTAGATGAAACGTAAATAAATCAATATTGTCTCATATTTCTATTTAATAAAGTTTTAAAACATATATTCCATTAGTTAATTAATTGAAATAAAAATTGTTGAGTTATGAATATGATATAGTAATTATGTTATTATTGAAAAAATTATAAAAAATGAAAGGAGCTAAACAAATTTTATCACAAAACACTTGCAAGGTTATATGCTATAGGAAATCTATTAAAAACCTGGAAGGGTCTAAAGTAATTTTTTTTTTCACTTAAAAAGCTTCACATAAAGAGCGATAACTACAAATTTTTTAAAACTTGGAGAGGCCCGGGCCCCCATTCCACAGTACAGGTTCATCGATGCCTCTAAAGGCTAACTTACTTTAATATATAAAACTATTTTTACATTATAATATTATAATGTAAAAAATCATTAAGGGGAAGAACTATTAAAAAAAAGGTGCTAAGAATCCAATATTTCTAAAATTTTCATGCATGGCAACTTCCAGAAAGCTATCAAGAAATTAAAAGAATGTCAGAAAGTCGTTTTTTCCAGCGCTGTGTCCATACAAGGTAAATCATGTGCAACAAAAATAATAATAGAAATCCATTGTGGGGAAAACCAAAAAAAAAAAAATCATTTAATAATAACATATTTCTCAACCTTTCAAAAGAATTTTGAAAAACTATCAAGAAAAAGAATTTTAATTAAGAAAGTTGTTTCTTCTACTTGTCTATATGCATGTACAATATAATTTATATTGACATAAATTGTACACCTAGAGCATGTACAATATATTAATTCTAAAATGGAAATGTCTTACATCGAAGAAGGAAAAGAACCTTTGACTTCTGGAAACCATAGATTACAACTTTGAGAGTTCTAGTTGTCAATCTAGTCACGAGAAAACAATGAATATAATGTTGAACAAAACATTTCTTTTAAGGAGTGCCGTTGCAAGAAAATAAATAAAACGAGGGGCCCAAGCACAAGCATACATATAAGAATTGGGATTGCTTTATACGATATTTTATTGACTTTGCCGTAAGCCAAGAAAAAGCTTAAGCTGAAAGACAGCATCATCGTTGCTATAGATATGTAAAGTGCTATGACTCCAGCCATCAACTTGAGGGGTAACGATTTCAGAAAATCCTTCTCATCATAAGTAGACGTAAGAATAGACAAAAACATTAGTATCGAACTCAAAGCAGAGGAAAGCGCGAGTGCATCTGCCACAGTGAAACTGCAAAAGATAACATTTTCTTGATAGCGAGGTATTCCATTGTCATTATAATCACCGGGTACATTGAAAGCAGCTGCAAAAACCAAAGTAGCAACGATTGTGGCAACAAGCATGCATGATTTAGATGTCTTCTTCATCCAATCTTCTGCTTCTCTCAGCAAGCTTTTATGCTCTTTGGTAAATAGCTCTCGAGGTGTGAGACCATCGTTATTTTTCATTTCTTTATATGAAGGCATTACGAGTGACTCGACATTCTGCCCACAACATTAAAGGGAATAATTATAAACAAAAGTTAACTCCTAAATCACAGAAATCGAACTGGTAGGACTTAATTAAGGCGATCCTTATTTCTAAAGTTACTAACATCATAGTTTTAGCACTAGTCCAATTTCACAATGAGTGAATGGTAATCCTTTGTCCAATTTCACACATAACATCAAAAAAGTATTCGATTATAAATCTAGTTGAAGTTTTATTAAAGATTTGGAGAGCTCTTGGGGAAGAAATGCAAGTGTTTACCTTATAGGTTCTTAATTCTTGCTGCATTAGTAAAGCTGCACCTGGCACCATATCAGCTGGCCTTTCACAATTTATATATCTTGCAGCTAGATGCAATAAATTGTTGCCGCCTTCATCTTGAAGAGCTGCTATAAACTGCTTGTCAAAACCTAAATCATTGATGAGATTGAAGATGGTGGCATGACGGTGCAGAATGGCAACGTGGAATATTGTTCGACCCTCTTCATCTATTATACGAACCAGATCAGGGTAGAAGTTAATAAGTTCTGACAAGAATTTGAAGTTTCCGTGTTTAGCTGCATCAAAAAGGAAACCTTTATTTGTGTTCATGTATCTCCAAAGCCTCTCACGTTTTAGATCTTTTATGTCATTCCAAAGAGATCTAAGTAGACGAAGAGCTTGCATTGACAAGTCCATTTCGTGATTGATCAAACTATTTCCTGGACAGATAAAGAGCAAGTAGGAAGAACTTGTCAATTACTAGACACAATTAACTGAAGAATATGTATAGACATAGGTGAATATTTACTCCAAACATGCAGCTAGTAGTCACAAGATTCTCTACTTCAATATTTGTGCTGAAAAATACTTACATGAGCTTTGCATACCACATCGTCATGCATAAATTGTATGCCAAGCCATTCATACTTTGCCATATGTTTAAAAGTAGTTGAATTTTCAACCTTTCTTTTGGAATTTTCAATGCTAATGTGTTCTTTGCTCCTAATTTTTCACAACCTACTGTCGTTGCCAGATTATAATTTCAATAACTACTTATGGTGATATCATATAGTCATGTAATTGTATAGGTTCACCAAATCCTTAAAACAACTGGGTGAACCAATCCCACATAAGTATTTCTCGTTTGTGCTAATATTTCGACGGACAGTTTAACCATTTGTAAGTGATCATTTTCATTTGTTCTTTTTCTGAGTAGACCTCTATAAATATTTTGAAGTAGTATTTTAGTAGGTACATATGCGTGACCTACTTCCTCTGTTACCACGCAGCATCATCAAAGGAAATGTTACTCCTTTTCTATTATTATTATCTAGTCTCCATATTAAATAGTAGAAAATGTCATCAACAATATTCATTGTGCAGTGATAAAATTCCAAAATCATGCACTTCAAATAACATGACATTGTTTTAAAGCGAACACATCATTCACTACATCATTTATTCATCCACTTGGTAATTATTAATTGAATATATAAAAATTAGGATATAAACTTAAAGTATAGTTTGGAATGAGTATCATTACTTATATTCTTTTTTTATGTAAAAATGACTTGTAACTAAACCTATACAAGTTATGATGCAATGAGGTCTTTTACATCACAATTACTTTTTTTTTTCTTTATTGATCTCGGTGATAATTTAATTTTAACATTTAATTACAAAAGCACACAATTAAACGTAATCACAAACATGTCAGGTGTTATTGAAGAATCATGCATGAAATAGGAATTTCTTTGACACTTATATTGAAGATCGGAGCAAAATACATACCTCCGCCGGAGAATGCTGAGGGAGTTTGCGCCAACATATGCAAGGCCGTTCCATATCCCTCATAATTAAGCAGAGCTAGTTTATTTTTTTTATTATCCAGCTCTAGCAACTTCAACGCGAGATCTGAGTTTCACAATTCTAAAATTGAAAACAAAGAGGCAGAAAGAAAGCACAATACATGGGCAGCATTTTCAAAAGACCACTACATTTTCTAAATGTGAGACATATTTAAAATTTTCAAACAAGTAGACGCAAGTGTTACGGACTGGAAATACATATCAAATTGCTTCCATTAATTTATTACAAATTCAAAGCACAGTATTTGGTTTGATGACAATTTCCTTCTCGTGCAAATGAATCTCATAGCAATTTGATTAGTTTTAATTTAAATACTCGTGCTTAGAAACCTCGCTAATCTATCTTCTTTCTCGTTAAAAATAAATAAATGACACCGGAGATTTTATTGTATTTAATTTTAAAAATAATGTGATGAGTAGAACAGAATTATGACTATTGTAGTCTCAGTTCCTTGACTGCTTAAATTTATTCGTTATCTTATCCCAAAGTAATATGCACAAATGGATGCATCAGAATGAAATTTATAAGTATGAAGATAGAGCCTGTAGAGGAAAATTTTACCATGTCATCCAAGATCCATCGAATAAAATCTCTTCTTTAAGATAAACAGGTCAAGTAAATAGAAGATGAGATTGTATTAAATGATGGTATGGATAAATTTGTATGCCTATTCCACCCCATAATTTTTCGTGTATAAAAAATTATGTAAACATTCTAGCAATAAATAAATAATTACTAATATCTACATACCATATAGGCTATAACGAACGCTTGCGAAAAATACATCTCCTATGTCCTCCACTTCATATCCGTCATATTCTCCATACAAAAATGATGCCGTATCCCCTTGTCCAAAGAGAGTAGCAAGGTATAATGGCGTCTTATTTGCACCACCTCGGATTCTCAGCAATTCTGTATTTTTATCCAACATCACCTTTGCAGTTTCTTTAGATCCAGCCATAGCAGCAAAACAAAAGGCATTATTCCCAGTGTTGTCTTGCAATTCCAGGTCCTCTGGTTCAAGTTTAAAATTTTGTAACATCTTCTCGACAAATTGAGTCTGTTTTGCTCCTGCTGCTACATGAAGTACATTTTTACCTGTCTCTGTGATGGGACAACAGAGAATGAACCGACACCTATCCCTTTCTTGCAACAAACTTCCCTGTTCTTGGAGCAATTTTTCAGCTGTTTTAAAGTCCCCGTTTACGGCGGCCTTATGAAGTTGCAAACACTGGTCGTTGTTGTACTTGTAAACGTTTTCCTCTTCAAGCAATAATGCAAATTAGTTCAATATGAAATTGAGCGCATATTTACTCATAAACAGACGACCTCCTATATTTATAAATACATGTATTACTATCTAAGTTATTTGCTTAAATATGATAGATGATAGGAGATTTTAGAGGAAGATTCAAAAATGTAATTCAGTTAAATATAGGGTTTAAGGGTTATAAATAGAGGCCGGCTATCTTTTAGTCTCAAGTTTGACTTTAACTTATTCTCAAACTTCAGATATTATTATGATTTTTTTTTTAACTGAAGACTTAATCGAAGACATTATTATTTAAATAGAAAAAACTAAAAAATCTAGCTTTATCTGAATAAAAATGTCTAAATCATTTATCATACCTCTAATTCTCTTAAAACCTCTTATAAAATTTGTTTATAACCAATTTATACTTAGCCTAATATTTTAATTTTTTTGTAATATTATTATTTATTTTCAATTTTATATTATGATTTTATATATATTTTTAAAATTATTTTATGATCATTTATCTTATTTATATATTAAGTTCTTTTAAAAAAATAACTTCTTTATCCTTCACATTTAAATAAATTAAATTCATAATCAATTTTAGTATTCATATAGTTTGCTTTCTGAAAAATCACAGATGAAAATAATAGGAATAAATGGGGATACATGTATAAAATCATTAGTTTTAAGACATTATAATTCAGATGATAAAATAAAAAAATAAAATTAATTAGATAGAAGGAAATGAATTCTATATATCATAAACAATAGAGTTATCTTTACTGTAAATTCCAAATGAGGCAATATACGTCCTTGTTAATGTCTTTAATTAGTTCCTATCTTATATTAAGGAATTGATTTTTTTAAATACTTAAAAGCTGAAAAAAAAAAATCAAATGATGATTGATTAACCCAGGTAATTCCGAGAATTAACCCCGATACTCAACGAAGCCATCTCTACTTTTAACACAAATTATGGCACTAAAGATAAGCATGTCGTAACTATATTTTAAAGCTTTTTGTTAAAATAAGATAATTGAATTACTAAAACATTGCGTCAAATCCGTAAAATAAGAAGTTGAAGCTACGTATAGTAATCCATATATAGATATAGAGCATTCATTATAGTTTAAAAAAAAAAAAACAAAGATATTGTAGTGCGCTCACGGTTAATGAAATCATTGATAAATGCCTGAACCGGATTAACTTCTCGGTTTTCTCTCTGAACTCCATTAGCTTCTCCGTCTTCTCTCTGAACTGCCGCAACTGCTCCGTTTGGGCTCTGAACTGGATCAGCTTCAGTACTTTCTCTCTGAACCGGATCAGCTTCCGTAATTTCTGTTTGAACCGGATCATATTGGATGACATCTCCCCAGACCGGATGAAATTCGTCTATTGTAATACGAATTTCGTTTGACACAGAAGCTGAGTTGGTAGGTTGCTCCATGATTTGTCCTGATAAATGAACGATAATTACTTAGTAATACATTTACAACTTCTTATGATTCATTTGTAACTTTCATTCCTCTTATTATAGATCCATCCCATCCCACTTGCAATTGTCTTGAAAATCAAATATATGAATGTTACATGTACGCATCCGACCTGTCCAATTTTGCAATGCATGATTAATTAAATATAACAAAATTGATATAGTGCACGAAACCCACAAGTTTAATGATTAAGGAAAATACATCTATAAAATGTTATTAATGACTAAAAATAAAATAAAGAAAAGAAAGGTTTAATATCGTCAATGCCTATGTAAATGTACATCCAAATTAACGTGCTCACATATTTGGATATATGCAGACACCTATAAATTACACGAACATAAAACATTAATGACTCTCGAGTAGGGTATGAGCAGTAAACTGATCAGATACTGGGAAAAAGTTGATTCTATTGGAAGCAAAATGGAATCGAGTTTGTTACCAGATGTATTCCAAACACTAATCTATTGAATACTATGAACTGCATAAGCAATCGACACAAGTCTGAACTCTATATATATAGAATATTGAGCATGGCATCTTATTCTTAAATCTTGTGCCAGTGCCAGTGCATGTGCATGGCCATTAACTATGGAGATTAAAGCGAAGGAGCAATGATGGGCGGTTACTTTGTTCATTAACTTTGGAATCTGTTTTTGTTTGTTTAAATTGTTGATGATTTTTCTTTTGACTGCTTTTACCATTTAATATAGTAAAAACATGAAGGTGATAACTATGAACTGACACATTAAACCACTTTGTTCTGCTTTTAAAATAATTAACATATCTATCTTGTGATCAATTCATAGTCTAATTCATAGCTAATTGTAGGGCACTGCGCAAAAGAGAACTCCCCGTGCAAGAACTTAACAGTCACTTTATGCTTTTTAACCTTTAATGTAGTTTCCGAGAAGCAACACATTATGATTGCTAGATCATTTTAAGTTTGTAGATGCAGAGTCCCACTCTAATATTTAAACTTTTTTTAATTCAATAATGATGAATGGAGATACATTAGAATCACTTCGTTTGCCCTTAACGATGAAATTACCTAACACACATATCTTTTGGAGAAGCGTTACAACTAGGAACATGCAAGAGCACTTAAAAGATATCAAGAAGTGGCAAAGGCCAAAACTTTCGCCTTTGGAAAAGGCCTATATGTAAGTGGGATGCCCAATAGTGTGGTGCAATATCTAATTAGATTAGGTTTAGGTTTCCTTGTTATATTTTAACGAGGAATCTTAATTAACCCAATTATTATTATTTTTTTTAAAGGATAGGATGGTGGGCAAGGATCCAAAGCATTTTTTACTCCCAACCTGGATGTGGCTAGCTAAAGGAAAGTGCTGGTAAACCATCAGGCTGAGCCTTTGGGGGCATAAATCTACTACTATTCTCTATAGAAAGAGTAGAATACAGTAGCTGTAATCACTACAGCAACATATACTCCAACATACACAAAATCATTCTCTCTCCTAAAAGACTTCCCGTAGTGGATCCCGGGTGATGCTTTCTCTTAGATCAATCTAACACCATGAATCTACGCTTCCAAAATTGGTATTCGAGTCGCTGTTGGTGGTCTCCATTTTCCGTTGAAGTAAGCATGGGGAGAGATATCAAAGTGTTAAATTGATTTTTCTTATTTTCGGCCTAATTTACGTTTAGATATTTTTGCTTACAAGAAAAATCTGATTTTTAGTATTTGCTAGATCTTGGCATGTAGGTTCTGCCCCTAAAATTCTTTTATTTTTCGATCAACAGTTTGAGACAAACATTAGATCAAAATTTTGACCATCAAAAATTTGATTTTATGTTGTGTTCTTGTTTGTGATCTGATTTACATGAATTTGTTATCGTTAGATTCCCCTTGAAATTATCTTTTCATTGATATATTATCCGTTTGATTCTAACTTCGATTGAGAAAGTTATAGTAAAAAAAGCGAGGTAGTATAATGGTGAATTGACGGTTCAAGCCACTTTGTTCTGCATTTGAAATAATTAAGACATCTATACTTTCACCTAATTAATAGTCTAATACATACTAATATAGGGCTATGAGCAAAAGAAGAACCTGTCGTGCAAGAACTTATAAATTACTTTATGCTTTTAAAGATTTATTGTAATTGCCAAGAAGCATCACATTATGATTCGTAAACCATTTTAAATTTGTAGATGCAGGCCCCAAGTATAAATTTTAAATTATTTATAATTCAATAATGGTGAATGAACATGTACACTTTAAAATCGATCAGTATGGTTTGCTTCCATATTATGAATCACTTTTGTTTGTCTTTAATGGTGAATTTAGCCAACAAAACATCCTTAGGAGAAAGCTACAACTAGGAACATGCAAGAGTACTTCCCCAAATGGTATCAAGAAATGCCAAAGGCCAAATTGGCCTTTAAAAAGGATAATTAGGATGTTTTAGATGTATGTGTCTTTCTATCCTGTATTTATGCTTTTATCGAAAAAATCAAAAGCTACTAAGTTATTTATGAGACGTAACACTTAAATCGGAAGTCTACTATAATATATTTATTTATTAAGAGCATAAAATTAAGGAAGAGAAAACAAAGATATATACCATGAGTGACCATGTTAATATATAAATAGGTGAATGGAAATTAAAGAACCCTCAAATGGCGTTAGAATTTTCTAACAAATCGCATGTGGAATAGAATTTTTGTCTTCATCAAAAGTTGATAACGTAACAATCAGTAGAGGAAGTCATTTTCTATCATTACCGTATCTCAATTTGATACATAATAGTAAATGCCAATTAAACCCCAGTATTTTACATGAATCCCTGGACCCCCATTTTTAATTTTTAATTATTTTTTGTTTAAGGTTATGAATGAATATCTTTAGCCCACAGTTAGTTTTCACTGTCCACATGAGGTTTGGCCACTTTTGACTTGTAAGAAGACATGTATGCACCCTTCTAATGTTGAAAGTGTAATATATACGTGAGCGGGGCTTTCATCCCACTAGAGCGTTTGCGACTATGATACTGTGTCAAAGCTTGTTGAAATTTAAGGGAACACAAATGAGCCATGGGCACATATGGAGAATGGAATCGCCATCCAATTATTCAATTGGGAATGAATGGGGGCAATCCAATCCCTCGCTTCAGGACCTAAACTACCTTCATCCCTTCAAAGATGAGTTTGAGAAGTTAGGTACGAGTCGTTTAATCTACCCGGATATAAATCCGGCCTCTACTTGGGAAATACTAAATAAAAATAGCTCGTATTATTACTTAGTCCACTTAGCGTCGTTCATTTTAGGCATACATTGTTCATTTTATCTTCCTTAGTCATGTGAGGTGATTATTCAATCACATGGCAATTGTATAAACATCCATAGAAAGAGGGAGGAGAATGGATTACATTTCCTTTCAAACATGGGGGAAGAGAAAGAGGATTACATCGTTTGTTCTTCAACAATAAAATAATTCTACTTCAATTAAAGATATTTCATACATTCACTCGTAATAAATTACATATCCAAATGTAAACAATTAATTCAAGATTCAACAAATAGTGAATTCTTCACCACCATATGTGACTCTATTCAATATTTATCAAGTATCTACAAGTATATTCACACATTCATTCATTTGAATATTCATTCTAAGTAATGGTCCCTCACCATCAATGTGAGTCCACCACTACTTCATGGCATCACACAATTACACTTCTTAATATACTACATTCAAAAGAAGCAAATAAAATGGCCATAATCTAAAATCATGGCATTCTGGCCTAGATTTGATAAATTCTATCATGGTAATTCTATTTATTACTATTCTAGCATTATTCACATTAATTCATGGGATTTCCAGTCTAGATTTGATAAATTCTATCATGCTAATTCTACCTATTGCAATTCTAGCATTATCATTAATTCATGGCATTTCTAGCTTAATCATAGTTATCATGACATATTCTAGCCTATACATGGCAATCATGGCATATTCTAGCTTAACTCAAATAATCAACGTCAATCATAGCATCCAAGGATAGAATGGTAATTCTTACCTATTCTATGCTATTTCCTAGCATACATCAAAGCAAATATAAGTCTTCCTTAGCATGCCTCTAATCATGTGCTCCTAAACATGTTTCTAAGCATTTGCAAGGAAATTTAATTATTACAAATGTTTCTAAATAAAGAAAGGAAAGCAGACTTACCTCGACACATTTATCAATCTCGTAAAACAAAGAGGCATTAAAATCATTTGTAATAATCATAGCATACTTCTAAGCATAAAAAAAAAAATCCTAATTTGCTTATTCTAAGCATACATAAACCTAATCATGCTTAATTCTAAGCAAGAAAATAAAGAAGAATGATAAGAGGGGAGAGAGAACTCTACTCTCAAAATGTACCATTTCCGGGTTTAGAGTAATAGAACGCGTGAAAACTATAGACTAGAAAAGACTTCTCAAATTCTCGAATGTATCTTCAAGAGAAAGAAGGGAGAATTGTTCAAAATTCGATATGTTTTGCAAAGTGAAAGGAGGGATGTTTATATAAGAGAGGGTTGAAGTTGAAAATGGAAGCAAATTCTAAAAAGGAAAGGTTTTGAAAGAAATTTTCCAAAATTACGTGACCAACTGCCACACGACTATTGGCTGACAGCCGGTCGGCCATCAAACAGTTGTGCGACTATTGGTCAACAGTCGGGCAACTATTACTCAACAGCCCATTTTTTTTGCTATTTAACACTATAGTCCCTTCTGACCCTCGCCTCTTCGATCACACATAACTTTTCGAATTCCACTCCGATTTCTTATCCTTAATTTTCTATAAAAACTAGACATTCGTAGCTTTGCAAAGGTATATGACTCATCCTCAAATTCCCCATAGATTAGTTTCTATGAATTTTTAAATTCACATGTCAATTTTCAAGGCCTTCCATCGATTCCTTCTCACCTGTCCTTTCTTGGCCTCCAAGGGCATTTTGGTCATTCTATTTGCTTGACATCCATCTTCATTCTTTTATCAAACCTAAAAAATTCAGTGTCTACAATACACACAGACACACATGCATGCACACATACATAGACACCAATTTACTACCTGAAAATGTGACATGTCTACTACAAGTAAAAACAGAATCATTTCTTTTGCCATATGGGACAAGGATATCCTCTCTACACGCATACACCACTAAACAAACACGCAAGACTCTAACCTTCGAGATCTAATAGTCTAACATGCAACTCTTCTCCAATAAGTTTACAAACTTTATTATTGTTATTAAGGAAAAAACGATCGACGACATACAACGACAGTGGGACAATTTTTGAGCGTATTTCAAACAGTATTAACAACTATAATTAGAAATGAAATTTAACTTTCAAAAAATTTTGAGTTGTACATTTCTATGTCAGTACCCGTGCATGTGGTGTTGAGGCAGCTTTCTAAAAGCAATAAAAAAGAAAAATTATAACTTCATAAGCAACAAGTATTAGAATCAGGGAAGTAGTTTTACACAACTCCAGAAAAAATTATCAGAAAGGCTACTATCAAAATACAATATAGAAAGCAACAATTCTCCTTTCAAATGTTGCATTTCGTATTTCAAGTTCAGGGACTCAATTTGCACTGTCTCAAGGTTATCTCCAAAAAATATTACATTGCCATCTTTTACTGCCAGGCTTGCAAAAGTGATATAAAGACTGAAGAGGAGGGTACACCTGCTAGAAGGGAAACGTGGGAGCAAAACAACATGTAGAGCCCTGGAAATATATATATATAATATTAAATCAAAATTTTACTAAGGCTTTGTGCGTAAGTGTACTATGGTTATTTGTATAAATAGAAGAAAAATTAATGGGCTAGTGAGAAATTAGATATTAGTAGGGTCCATGGTATTTTAGTGAAACTTGGCCTTAAGTGTAACACGTGTTCGGCTATAGCCACATTTCATAGGCCCGTACCATGCTTTCTTGAGCATATGTTATACTTGTTGGGCTTTAAACTATATTTTAGTAGGACTCTATGGAGTGTTGTTCTTTAACCCTTTTAAAATCTCTTTCTAAGTTCCACTTTAAATAAGAATTATAATTTATAGATATTTTTATATAATAGTAAAATTACCCTTCTTACATATCTCAAAATAAAATTTACTTATACAACTCATAATTTATTGTTATATACTTATCAACTTATAGTTTATTAATTTTTTCTTATCCTTTTCTTAAAATCCTTTCAAATAATTTTGAACTCAAAAGCTATTCCCCTAATTATTTATTTAGAATTTTACTCTTTTATGAGATAAGCATATATTAAAGCTTTATTTTTTTGTAGGATTTTCATGAAGTATACTCAAATCATATTCTTATAAACAATAAACAATTTACATACACACAAGACTTACTAATTAAACAAAAGGAAAATGCTTAATTCGTAGTGACTAAACAAAAGCTATTAAAAAAATGTGTATTAAAATCAAAATAAGAACTTATTTCTCATGATTGTAATTCTAATAGTTGAATTTGTCATCCATCATTTCAAAATCATTATATAAAATAAAATATTAATATAAAATTAGGTATTTTAAGAGTTCACGGGAAAAAATTTTAGTGAAATAATTGTTAGAATGTTACATTGGGTATACTTAGAAAGAAATCTTTGTCATTTACATTTTAAAGATACTTTTAATTTTATTTAAATTAAAATAGGGCTTAAAATGAAATTTTAAAAGGTGTAAATAATGACACTCGACTATGTGCGTTTCATTGTGCCTTGTAGTGTCATTATAACTTGGATTAGAAAAAAATTCATTATAATCAGTGAGCCAATTAAACTAAGACCATAAGTTAGTACAAGTTCGTAAAGCATAGTGTAAAACTTAGTAAGAAAATATCTTATTGAAGTGGAACCTAGAAGGGTGGTGGTAGGGATGCCATCCCCATCCCTATCCCTTGTTAATCCCCTATTTTTTAAATCAAAGATGGGGATGGGGACTCCCTCAGACCAAAATGCACCCTTATCCCTACCTCGTCCCCACTTACCTATAACAATTTCAATTTTTTTAATTCTATCCCATTAATTTTTCATTATTTAAACCATAAGTATTTAAAATTTTAAACTTCAAAAATTAGGGTTTGGCTTTATACAAATGGGCATATCATTTGAACCAAATAGGGTTAGACACTTAGACTTTGAGCTAAATATCTTTGGGCTTCAAAAGTCACTTATGTATTGATATACATACATACATATATATATGTCTGTGTTTGTATATATATGTCTATGTTTTTGAGAAATCGAGCCAGGTCGGGCTAGGGAACACAATCCCAATCCTTATTCCCATTTAATGTCTTGGAAAATTTTCATCCCATCCCTATACTATTCCTTATTTTTGGCTCTCCATCCCTAGCCCAAATGAGTTAGGAAAATGCGAAGACCCATACCCATAGGATAGGTTCTAGCTCTATTTTTAGGAGACTTGTGAGACTATGTGAAGAAAGAAAAGAGAAAGAGAAAGAAGAAAGAAAAGGAAAAGGTAGGGAAGGAGAAGAAGGAAAATGGTATTTAGCTTAGATTTGAGGTCGAGGCTTTAACCTTAGTCCTATTTAAGATTGGTACTTAAAATGATTTCTTGATGTAATTGTGTGACTACTTTAAGCTTTATTGTAAGGTATTAAACTAATTGTTCATTATATTTTTTTTACTATGATGTTGAATGTTGTGGTTTGGTACATAATGGTGAAGTTGGGCATGATACATGGTGAGCTTGACTACTGATGGCTGTATTGTGTGCAAGCATTAGAATTTTACTTATGGTTTGAGGCCTAATAATGATACTTTGTGCCATTATCAAGAGTGATTCCTCTTT
>SNVD02010519.1:0-47293 GCA_013180625.2 Boswellia sacra
AGACAATTCTTCCTTCTGTGATGAAAGCCCCTTCCTTGGAGCTTAAGCCTCTTCCAGAACATTTGAAGTATGTATTCTTGGGTGAGAAGGATACTTTGCCAGTCATAATAGCCAAAGGCCTTACACCATTACAAGAAGAGAAACTCATCCGAGTGCTTCGAGATCACAAAACAGCCATTGGGTGGACAATTGCTGACATCAAAGGTATTAGCCCAGCCATATGCATGCGCCGTATCTTATTAGAAGAAGGATCCAAGCCCACTCGAGAAGCACAGCGGAGGTTGAATCCTCCAATGATGGAAGTTGTCAAGAAAGAAATCCTAAAATTGTTAGATGTGGGTGTAATTTATCCAATTTCGGATAGCAAGTGGGTGAGTCCAGTCCAAGTCGTTCCAAAGAAATCTGGTGTTACAGTGGTTAAAAATGACAATAATGAGCTAGTTCCCACTCGTATCCAAACCGGGTGGCGAGTTTGTATTGATTATCGAAAGCTCAATTCTGTAACTCGCAAGGATCACTGTCCTTTGCCATTCATTGATCAAATGCTGGAGAGATTAGCAGGTCATTCTCATTATTGTTTTCTTGATGGCTATTCAGGATATAATCAGATTGTCATTGCCCCTAAGGATCAAGAGAAAACTACATTTACATGCCCATTTGGTACATTTGCGTATCGACGCATGCCGTTCGGTCTTTGCAATGCCCCTGCCACTTTCCAAAGGTGTATGGTAAGTATTTTCTCTGATTATGTTGAGAACATCATGAGGTATTTATGGATGACTTTAGTGTTTTTGGTGATTCTTTTGATAAATGCCTTGACAACCTTACCCTTATACTTCAAAGATGTATAGAAACTAACCTTGTTCTGAATTGGGAGAAATGTCATTTTATGGTAGATCAGGGTATATTTTTGGGACATGTTATTTCTGCTAAGGGTATAGAAGTTGATAAGTCCAAGATAGATCTTATATGTTCCTTACCCCTTCCCACAAGTGTGCGGGATATTCGTTCGTTTCTCGGTCATGCAGGTTTCTATCGTCGATTCATCAAAGATTTCTCGAAGATAGCATTGCCTTTATGCAGATTATTGCAGAATGATGTGGCCTTTAAATTTGATGAGAAATGCAAAGAGGCATTTGAGAAACTGAAGGAACTCTTGACTTCGGCTCCAGTAATCCAATCTCCAAATTGGAATCATCCATTCGAGATCATGTGCGATGCAAGTGACTACGCTGTGGGTGCCGTTTTGGGTCAACGAATTGGCAAATTCCACATGCCATTTACTATGCATCTCGGACTTTAAATGATGCTCAACTTAATTATTCTACCACTGAGAAAGAGCTGCTAGCGGTTATTTTTGCTTTAGAAAAGTTTCGATCTTATTTGATTGGTACTAAAGTAACCGTTTATGTTGACCCAGGTATGGCAACCCAAGAGGGGGGGTGAATTGGGTTTTTATTTATCAAAACGGATTTAGAAAACTTTTCTTGAAAGATCAAAATTAGTTTACTCTTTCTTTGAGAATAAAGGTGAAGAAGATGAAAATAGAAGTTGTCTAAGATGCAATCAAGAGAATAGCAATAATAAACAATCACAAGTGCAAGTTAATGTAAAGAGGATAGGGATAGAGAGAGTGCAAACTCAATTTACGTGGTTCAGCAAACCTTGCCTACGTCCACGGGCTCCTAGCTCCACGAGCTAAGCTTTCCACTAAGTTGTAGAAATCTTTACAACTTGCTTGATGAGCAACCTCACCAAGACTTTTCTTCCAACTCTTGATAACACCACACCAAGAGTTCTTCTTGATGAACAACCTCACCAAGGTAACTTTTTTCAACCCTTGATAACACCACACCAAGAGTTCTTCTTGATGAACAACCTCACCAAGGCAACTTCCTTCAACTCTTGATAACACACAACAAGAGTTCTTCTTAATGACAACCTCACACCTAAGGCAACTTTTCTTTTCCTTCAACCCTTGATAACACCACACCAAGAGTTCTTCTTGATGAACAACCTCACCAAAGCAACTTCTTTCAACTCTTGATAACACCACACCAAGAGTTCTTCTTGATGAACAACCTCACCAAGGAAAGAGTTCTCTCAAGGATAAATTTTTATCCTTTACAAGAATATCTCACTCTCACCACAATACAAGAACAAGAATAATTTTTACAACAAAAGTACAACTCTCTTCAAAGAGTAGATAAAGAATATAAAAGCTCTTTGGACTCTGTTTTGATATTTTCTTTCTTCTTTTGTTTTCTTGTTTTTTCTTTAACTTGATAGATACTTCTCTCTTTCTTCTTGCTCTTGTTGAATGCATGGGAGAAGGGTTCCTTTTATAGGCAAATGGGATGAACTTAGTCAAGTGAAGACACCAACTCCAAATTTTTTGCCCACCATAAAAACCGTAATCTTCTCTGTCATTTTTGTCAATGTTCCGTTTGAAATTTGAAAATCTGCAAAACATAAAAGATTTGTATGCTTGAATAATCTTTCCAACGCATCATAAATCAAGTCCTTTGGATATCTGTAGCTCAAGATATGGCCAAAACACCATTCGGTGCTCATGTGACTTGATTTTTCTTTCTTGTGTCAGTCCACCAAATTGAATGATAATTCTGTCAGCCTTCCGTTTGAAATTTGAATTTCTTTTACTTTCTTCAAAACATAAAAGATCTTGAATATTGAATATAGCTTTTTTCCCAACATTGAAATCAAAGCATTTGGATATCTCTAATCATTAAGATATGATGGGCCAAAACAATGCATTCGGATATCTCTTGGTTTTGTTGTCTCACTGTGAGTTAAGGTTAGTGAGGGATTTTGTGTCTAGTTTGTCCGTATCTGCGTTATTATGTCTTATGTGCAAGTTATGTCGAGCTTCTGTTGTAAATTGTATTTTCTAATAGATGGTGTAGAGATGTGTGTCTATTTAACAAGGCCGGCAGAATCAAGTACATTGTGATTTTTCTAACTTCCAAGATTGTCCAGGAGTATATCGGTGCTCATGTCAGCTGCTTCCATTTTGTCTTTCAACTTGCATGATGATTTGGACAACCTTAGGCACTTGAAATTTGAATTTCATTAAAACTATAAAATGTTATAAATTGAGCAAGCTTTCCAAAGGCTTAAGAATTACATCATTTGGATATTTGTAGAGAAATATATGACCAATTGATTGAATATTGCTCATGTGTCATATTTCTTGAATCAAACCTTGTTCTTAAACTTTAGTGCCTTTAACATGTAGTCTTCTCCTTAGCTTCAACACTTCATTTAAATAAGCCTCTTCTTGATTTTAAAATTATTTCAATGATCTTACTCTTGCACATAAATAAAAATGTTAGTAAATCTCAATTAATCAATGTGTATTGTTATCATCAAAATTATCATGTAGCCTTAGGGCTAACAATCTCCCCCTTTTTGATGGTGACAAACCATTGATTGCTTTCAAATAATATCTAAAATAAAGAATGAAAATAAAATCAAGAATAAACAAAAAAATGGCACTTGTTATGAATATAAACAATCCAACTATTTCTCCCCCTTTTGTTATCATCAAAAAAAATGTAATCAAATTAACTACTCCCCCTAAATATATTCTCCCCCTTAACATATGCTATCATATTAAAGCAAAATTAAGACATATCCAACATGCCTAATTCTCTTCTAATTATGCTAAATCTATCTTGACTAAGGGGTTTAGTTAATATATCGGCTAATTGTTTCTCGGTGGGAACAAATTCTAAAGAAATATTACCTTTTTGCACATGATCTCTAATAAAATGATGTCTAATCTCTATGTGCTTAGTCCTAGAGTGTTGTATAGGATTTTTTGAAATGTTGATGGCACTTGTATTGTCCCATTTGATGGGAATATGATCAAATACCACACCATAATCTTTTAAAATTTGTTTCATCCAAAGAGATTGTGCACAACAACTTCCTACTGCAATATACTCGGCTTCCGCGATTGATAAGGCAACAGAATTTTGTTTTCTACTAAACCATGAGACTAATGCATGTCCTAGAAAATGGCAAGAGCCACTAGTACTCTTTCTATCAAGAAGACTTCCAGCAAAGTCCGCATCCGAATAACTAATTAGATCAAAATTATCACACTTAGGATACCAAAGACCTAGATTTATGGTTCGAAGAAGATATCTAAATATCCTTTTGACAGCTTTAAGGTGAGATTCCTTTGGACAAGATTGAAATCTAGCACACATCCACATACTAAACATAATATCAGGTCTACTAGCAGTTAAATACAAAAGAGAGCCAATCATACCTCGATATTTTGTTACCTCAACATCTTTTCTTTTCTCATCTTTGTCAAGCTTGGTTAATGTACCCATAGGTGTGTTATATGTCCTTGAATTATCCATGCCAAACTTTTTGAGAAGATCTCTTGTGTATTAGCTTGAATTAAGGAAGATCCCATATATGATTGCTTGATGTGAATGCCAAGGAAGAAATTTAATTCTCTCCCATTAAGCTCATTTCAAATTCTGCGTGCATGCACTTGGAAAATTCCTCCATTCCTTTGGTACTTCTTGGGAAGAATCATTTACTTCCTCAAGCTTTTCTTGTCGAAGTTGTAATTTTATCTTGGCTCTTTTCATCAAGCCTTGATTCCTTGATTTGCTTTTCTACCTCAATAATATCATCATCTAAATTCTTTGAAGAAATCACATTAGTTTTATCAAATTCAACATGCATAGATTCTTCAATAGTAAGAGTCTTTTTGTTAAAAACTCTATATGCTTTACTATGGTTGGAGTAGCCAACAAAAATTCCAACATCGGCTTTTGTATCAAATTTTCCAAGGTTATCCTTGGTGTTTAAAATAAAACATTTACATCCAAAAACTTTAAAAAAATCAAATGTTGGGTTTTCTTCCTTTCCAAAGTTCATAAGGATTTTTCTTTATTAAAGCTCTAAGATAGACTCTATTGATTATAAAGCATGCGGTATTAACGGCTTCGGCCCAAAAATATTTTGGCAAATTATTTTCAAGTAACATGGTCCTAGCCATTTCTTGGATAGTCCTATTTTTCCTTTCAACAACACCATTTTGTTGTGGAGTTCTAGGTGAGGACAAATTATGCTCAAAACCATTTTCATCACAAAGATTTTCAAATGCAACATTGTCTACTTCACCACCATGATCACTCCTAATGGACACAATAGAATACCCTTTTTTATTTTGGACTCTTTTGCAAATTTTGAAAAAGCTTGTATGGCCTCATTTTTAGTATTCAAGAATAATACCCAAGTGAATCTTGAATAATCATCCGCAATAACAAAAACATAATACTTTCCACCAAGGCTTTGAGTTCTTGATGGTCCAAATAAATCCAAATGAAGTAATTGTAGAGATTTATTTGTTGAAATAAATTTCTTTTGTTTAAAAGAAGTTCTCACTTGTTTTCCAAATTGACAAGCATCACAAATCTTATCCTTTTCAAATTTTATTTTTGGAAGACCATCAACTAAATCATTTTTAGAAATTTTTGAAATTGTGTCCATGCTAGCATGACCTAACCTTCTATGCCATAACCAAGCATCATCATTAACAATGAAACAATTTTCTATATGATCATTAACATCAATATCAATTGTATAAATATTACCACATCTATTACCAACAAATAATGTCTTATTGTTACTAACATCCTTAATCACACATCTATTAGGCTCAAAAGCAACAAAATATCCCTTATCACACAATTGACTAATGCTAATCAAATCATGTTTTAAACCATAAACAAGCAAAACATCTTTAATAATAAGTGAAGAAGGGTTACCAATATCACCATGTTCGATTACCCTTCCTTTGGTATCATCACCGAAGGTCACATATCCTCCTTTCTTCATGATTAATCTTGAGAATTTGGAGGCATCTCCGGTCATATGCCTTGAGCATCCATTATCTAAGTACCACTTGTGTTTGCCACTCCTTTGTCTCTACAATCAACATTCAAGGAGTAACTTTTTGGTACCCAAAAGTTCTTAGGTCCTTGGGGGTTAGTTATGGTACTTTTTGGAACCCATATTTGTTTCAAATTAGGATTTCTCTTAATATAACAAGAATACACTTTGTGTCCCTTTCTTCCACAATAAGTACATGAATGATTAGGATTATTCCTAGAAGATGCATGAACAAAATAGTTTTTAAAATACTTTTGATTTTTATGAGTTTTATATCCTAACCCTTTTTTATCAAAAACACACCTTTGGTTTTGTAACATAGAATTCAAATTTTTTTGTACTTTTAGTAAAACTATCAACAATATTTCTTAAGTCATTATTTTCCTTTTCCAAAATAGCATTTTCTTTCTCTAATTTATCAAAATCCTTTTGTTTTAAAATGTCATTTTCAGTTTTTAATAAATGTATTTGATTTTCCAAACTTTCAAAATCTTTTTGTCTTAAAATTTCATTTTCATTTTCCAAAGCTTCATTTATTTCCACCAACTCTTCTAATTGAGATAACATGATTTTTGACTTCTTTTTGAAAGCATTGATTTTTGAATTTTGTTTATCAACTTGCACATGTAAATTTTGGAATGCTTCAAGTAATTCATCATATGAAAGCTTAGGATCATGGTTTAGAATACTTATCTCATTTTCTCTTAAAGCCATGAAGCACATGTTTGCCACATCGCAATCTTCTTCTTCATTCTCCTTCAAGATGATTTCATGAGTAATGAGAGAACCCATAAGTTCTTCTAATGGTAGTTTGGTGAGGTCCTTTGCTTCTTGAATTGCCGTCACCTTTGGCTCCCAAGATTTTGGAAGACACCTAAGAATCTTTCTCACCATTTCAACATTAGAATAAGATTTACCAAGAGATTTCAAACTATTAATAATATCCGTAAATCTAGTAAACATTTCAGAAATTGATTCATCCGATTTCATCTTAAAAAGCTCATAACTATGAAATAGCATACTAATTTTGGATTCTTTAACTTGACTAGTTCCTTCATGAGTTACTTCAAGTGTGTGCCATATTTCTTGTGCCGTAGAACAAGTAGCTATTCTATTAAACTCATTTCTATCTAGAGCACAATATAACACATTCATAGCTTTAGCATTCAAACTCAATTTCTTTTTATCATCTTCACTAAACTCTTTCGGTTCTTTAAGCATGCTTTCTCCATTTTCAATTTTGGTAGGAATAAAAGGTCCTTCCAAAACAATAGACCATAAATCATAATCAAAAGATTTCAAGAAAATACTATTCTACGTTTCCAATAAGAGTAATCACTTCCATTAAAAAATGGAGGTCTAGAGATAGAAAGCCCCTCAACATGTGAAGTTGGATTAAAAGTTGCCATAGCTCAAAATCGGTTAAGATTTTTAAAAAAAATGAGCAACCTTGCTCTGATACCACTTATTGACCCAGGTATGGCAACCCAAGAGGGGGGGTGAATTGGGTTTTTATTTATCAAAACGGATTTAGAAAACTTTTCTTGAAAGATCAAAATTAGTTCACTCTTTCTTTGAAAATAAAGGTGAAGAAGATGAAATTAGAATTTATCAAAGATGCAATCAAAAGAATAATAATGATGAACAATCACAAGTGCAAGTTAATGTAAAGAGGATAGGGATAGAGAGAGTGCAAACTCAATTTACGTGGTTCGGCAAACCTTGCCTACGTCCACGGGCTCCTAGCTCCACGAGCTAAGCTTTCCACTAAGTTGTAGAAATCTTTACAACTTGCTTGATGAGCAACTTCACCAAGACTTTTTCTTCCAACTCTTGATAACACCACACCAAGAGTTCTTCTTGATGAACAACCTCACCAAGGCAACTTCCTTCAACTCTTGTTAACACCACACCAAGAGTTCTTCTTGATGAACAACCTCACCAAGGCAACTTCCTTCAACTCTTGATAACACCAAACCAAGAGTTCTTCTTGATGAACAACCTCACCAAGGCAACTTCCTTCAACTCTTGATAACACCACACCAAGAGTTCTTCTTGATGAACAACCTCACCAAGGAAAGAGTTCTCTCAAGGATAACTTTTATCCTTTACAAGTAGATCTCACTATCACCACAATACAAGAACAAAGATAATTTTTACAACAAAAGTATAACTCTCTTCAAAGAGTAGATAAAGAATATAAAAGCTCTCTAGACTTGATATTTCTCTTGTTTCTTTACTTGATAGATACTTCTCTTGCTCTTGTTGAATGCATGGGAGAAGGGTTCCTTTTATAGGCAAATGGGATGAACTTAGTCAAGTGAAGACACCAACTCCAAATTTTTTGCCCACCATAAAAACCGTAATCTTCTCTGTCATTTTTGTCAATGTTCCGTTTGAAATTTGAAAATCTGCAAAACATAAAAGATTTGCATTCTTGAATAAGCTTTCCAACGCATCATAAACCAAGTCATTTGGATATCTGTAGCTCAAGATATGGCCAAAACACCATTCTGTGCTCATGTGACTTGATTTTTCTTTCTTGTGTCAGTCCACCAAATTGAATGATAATTCTGTCAGCCTTCCGTTTGAAAATTGAATTTCTTCAAAACATGAAAGATCTGAATATTTGAATAATCTTTCCAAAACATTAAGAATCAAAGCATTTGGATATCTCTATCTTAAGATATGGCCAAAACACCATTCGGTTCTCATGTGAGTTGATTTTTCTTCTCTGTGTCAGTACACCGAATTGCATGTCAATTATGTCAGCCTTCCATTTGAAATTTGAATTTCTTCAAAACATATGAAATGTTCTTCATTAAGTCATCTTTCCACACAACAATGCCGCAAGAATCAAGTCATTTGATTTCAGCCTCAAGATATGTCCAAAGGAGATTCCGGTGTCATGTCAGCTGCTTCCATTTGTCTTCATACTTGCATGATGATTTGGACAAACCTTGCACTTGAAATTTGAATTTCTTTAAAACATATAAAATGTTATAAATTGAGTAAGCTTTCAAAGGATCAAGAATCATGTCATTTGGACATTTATAGAGAAATATATGACCAACTGATTAAACATTGCTCATCTGTCACATTCCTTGAGTCAAATCTTGTTCTTAAGCTTTAGTGCCTTTAACATGTAGTCTTCTCCTTAGCTTCAACACTTCATTTTAATAAGCCTCTTCTTGATTTTAAAAGCTATGTTTCATAATGATTTCACTCTTTGCACATAAATAAAATGTTAGTAAATCTCAATTAATCACAATGTGTATTGTTATCATCAAAATTATCATGTAGCCTTAGGTAGGGCTAACAGTTTATTCTGATCATGCAGCTTTGAGGTACTTGCTCACAAAGAAAGATGCAAAACCCAGGCTTATCAGGTGGATACTCCTTTTACAGGAATTTGACTTGGAGATCAAAGACAAGAAGGGAAGTGAAAACTTAGTTGCAGACCATCTCAGTCGCATTGTCCATGATAAGAATGCACTGCCATTACAAGAAAGTTTTCCGGATGAACAATTGTTGTCTCTAAATGTAGTAGCCCCGTGGTATGCAGATATTGTCAACTACTTAGTTACCAAGAAGCTACCACATGACTTGACTCGAGCTCAAAGAGACAAGATCAAAAACATTGCCAAATATTACCTATGGGATGATCCATACTTATGGAAGCATTGTTCTGATCAAGTGATAAGAAGGTGTGTTTCTGAATCTGAATTTAATTCAATTTTGACCTTCTGTCATTCTTATGCATGTGGCGGTCACTTCGGACAAAAATGAACAGCCCTGAAAGTTCTTGATTGTGGATTCTACTGGCCATCATTGTTCAAAGATGCATATCTGTTCTGCAAAGCTTGTGACCATTGTCAAAGGACAGGTAATTTAAGTGCAAAAAATCAAATGCCACAAACCCCTATACTTGTTGTTGAGATTTTTGATGTGTGGGGTATTGATTTCATGGGTCTTTTTCCTTCATCTTTTGGTAATGTTTACATTATACTTGCTGTGGATTATGTTTCTAAATGGGTGGAAGCAAAAGCTACGAGAACTAATGATTCTAAAGTTGTTGTAGATTTTGTGAAATCTAACATTTTTGCGAGATTTGGAACACCAAGAGCCATGATAAGCGATAGAGGGACACACTTCTGCAACAGATCATTTGAAGCCTTGCTCAAGAAATACAACATCACTCACAAGGTGTCTACTGCCTATCATCCACAAACTAGTGGTCAAGTTGAAGTTTCCAATCGGGAGGTCAAGTCCATTCTCGAGAAGACGGTGAATCCGAACAGAAAAGATTAGAGCCAACAACTTAATGATGCACTTTGGGCATATTGAACTGCTTACAAGACACCTATCGGTATGTCTCCGTACAGGTTAGTCTATGGTAAGCCATGTCACCTTCCGGTAGAGCTCGAACACAAAGCATGGTGGGCAGTAAAGCTTTGTAACATGGAGATGGATGCTGCTGGAGAACAAAGGAAGCTTCAACTGCAAGAATTGGAAGAACTTAGAAATGATGCCTATGAGAATTCCAGAATTTACAAGGAGAGAACTTAGGCATTTCATGATAAAATGATCTCCAGGAAGAATTTTGAAGTGGGACAGAAAGTTCTTTTATTTCATTCTCGCCTCAAGTTATTTCCAGGTAAATTACGATCTCGATGGGTTGACCTTTTGTTATTACTAATGTTTTTCCTTATGGTGCAGTGGAAATCAAGAGCTTAAAAACGGACAAAGTATTCAAGGTGAATGGGCACAGGTTGAAGCCATACTAAGAGAATTCAGTGATGCAAGACATCGAGGAGGTACCTCTCTACGAGCCAACTTATCTTGATGGGTGAGGACAGATAACGTCAGGCTGAGGACGTTAAACCAAGCTCTTATTGGGAGGTAACCCAATGTTTTTGAAATATAAATAAAAAGAGACAAAGAAAAGAAGGTAGTATTGATCAATTTTTGTGTTTCGAGGAGATTCCTCTCATGGGCTATTATAATAGATTAGGTTTTATCTCTCTTTGCCATCTGTCTCATTTGCTTTATTGTTTGTTTTTTACTTTCGTTTGCTCTTGTGTTTTTATTTCTTTTATGTGTCTCTATTTTCTTTTCTTTTCTTTTCTTTTCTTGTGTTTAATTTGATTATCCGTGCTTCGAGTTCAGTTGTGCAACAGCTCGAGGAAACATTCAAACGGGAGTTGAAGCCATTGTCCGAAGGTTTGAAACGTGCATATCTGGGAGAAGAACAAACTCAATCGCATTATCGGTAATATCTCTCCTTTTTTCCTCTTCAATGGATGCTGATATCTTTCTATCGAACCTTCGTAAATATTTCCCTTCACTTCCTCAAAATGCTGTGTTTAAAATTTATAAAGTACGGATGACTAGACTATGGGCATTGATGCTCCTAAATGTGCCTGCGGATATCCGATGGCTTATTGAAGCCAAGGTGAGATTGTCAGGTGAGCCTGACATTAGTCTCGCAAAACACATGCCTGGTCTAGGAAAGAGCTACTACGCCAAGAGGCGAAGAGCGAAGAGGTTACAAGTATGCTATAAATGTGCTAGATGGAATTGTAACCAGACTTGTCGTTCATTAGGTTTTGTGTCTAGGAATAGAGAAGATAAACTCTCCTTTATTAAGAATGGTCTGAGTAGTGAGTCGCTGGATAATGTTTTATTAACTCTTGAGTCACATTCTTGTGGACTTGTTCAGCGTGAATTCCTTAATTTATGGACACAATTTCGTGATGAATTGCAGTGTTATAGTCTAGGGAATCTGACTAAAAACGACCCTGTTTGCCAGTTTATAAGAAAACTGGATGGGAAGCAAATCCCCGACTCATAGAAGGCGTTTCAGCCGTTACTGGACGTAAAACCAGAGGAAGATGTGAGCCACAATCACAACTACTTGTATATTTGAATGTGTGTTGTTGTTGTCGAATTTTATTTCTTTCTTGTTTCGTTTGATCTGATTATCAATGTTGTTTTTGTGTTGTTGTTGTTTGTTGATTTTGTTTGTTTTAATTTCAAGTTTTCTTTTTGACAAACCATATGACTACCCTATGGCATAAGTACACGTGGGAGACAAGTGTGGAGGTTTTGTCAACCTCCACCGAAAGTGTATCTCTATTTTTTATGCTTCACGTGGGAGACAAGTGTGGGGGTTTTGTCAACCCCCGCCGAAAGTGTATCTCCATTTTCCATGCTTCACGTGGGAGACAAGTGTGTAGGTTTTGTCAAACCTCGCCGAAAGCATATATCATTTTTTCAAATCTTGGGGCGATAAATCTGCATCGAGCAACCCCCACCGAAATTATGTCCCCATGTGTCAAATTTGAGAGTTTTACGTGTGTATATATCCATGCTGCATATTTTGAACTGTCATTTCATAACCTGTCTTGCACTTGAATCGCATAATACCTAACGTGCATCATTGTCTTACACAAGTTTAGAGCACTTTTAGAAATGGAGAAAACACCAATTCGGCGATTCCAAAATATATGCGTATTTTGTGGATCGCAATTTGGTAAAGATGGAGAGTTTACAACAGCAGCTCTTGATCTTGGTAGGACATTAGCTGCGAGGGGTATTCATTTGATTTATGGAGGGGGTAGTCTTGGGTTAATGGGGTGTGTGTCGACAGCTGCATCCCTAGGAGGGAGCAAAGTTCTCGGCATTATCCCTAAACCATTAGCTGTACGAGATATCGTAGGCAACACCATGGGGAAGAGTTACAGGTTTCTAGTATGCATGAGCGTATTGCACATATGGTCATTAAATCTGATGCATGTACAGCTTTGCCCGGTGGTTATGGTACATTAGAGGAGATATTTCAAATCACCTCTTGGGCACAGCTAAACATCCATCGGAAACCCATTGGTTTGTTATATGTTTATTTGACATATAATTAACATTGAAAAATAAATTAGATTTTTGGAAGTTGGATTTTTTTTCCGATCTCGTTTTCATCAATTAAAAATTAGTCATAATAATAAGTTTATCATAATTGTAATTTAGCAGTTAGACATATATAAATCATACATAAATTAGATTATATATAAATAATTAGAAATAAATTTCATGCTTGATTATTGGATTATTAACGATTCATATCACACACACACACGCACACACATACACACTCACGCACACATACACACACACACACACACACATATAGAGTTTATTTTAATTATTTATCTCTTTTACAAATACTAATCTTAATATTTTTTCACATTTAAAAGCATGAATTGAATCACAAAGGGTCTTTTTTTTAATAAAAATTTATATGAATATCCAAATGACCCTACTATATTTAAAAATTATCAATTTATATAAAATCAAATTAGATTTTTAATACTTTCTTTATTCTTTTTTTTATCATTTTTTAAACAAAGACTTATATATTAGACGAACCATAAACAAAGAGAAGAAAACAAAAGAGGAAAGTTATTAAGTATTAATTTTAAAAAAATAACTTTTTACGATGAATTTTTTGTCGCAAAAGGTCTATTTTTTGTCGCAAAAGATCTATTTTTTTCGAGAAAATTTTCCTCGCAAAAAGATATATTTTGCGAGAAAATTTCCTCGCAAAAAGTAACATTTTGCGAGGAATCACGTTTTTGTCGCAAAATGTCCAGTATTGCCACGTGTGCATAGTAAATAAAAATGGCTTTTCGCGAGGAATGTTTTGTCGCAAAAAATAGATCTTTTGCGACAAAAAAATTCCTCACAAAAAGTCACATTTTACGAGGAATCACTTTTTTGTCGCAAAATATCTAGTATTGCCGCGTTTGCATAGTAAATAAAAATGGCTTTTCGCGAGGAATGTTTTGTCGGAAAAAAATAGACCTTTTGTGACAAAAAAATTCCTCGCAAAAAGTCACATTTTGCGAGGAATCACGTTTTTGTCGCAAAATGTCCAGTGGCTTTTCGCGAGGAATGTTTTGTCGCCAAAAATAGACCTTTTGCAACAAAAAATTCCTTGCGAAAAGTCACATTTTGCGAGGAATCACGTTTTTGTCGCAAAATGTCCAGTATTGCCACGTGTGCATAGTAAATTAATATGGCTTTTCGCGAGGAATATTTTGTCGCAAAAAATTGACCTTTTGCGACAAAAAATTCCTCGCAAAAAGTCACATTTTGCGAGGAATCACGTTTTTGTCGCAAAATGTCTAGTATTGCCACGTGTGCATAGTAAATTAAAATGGCTTTCGCGAGGAATGTTTTGTCGCAAAAAATAGATTTTTTGCCGCAAAAAATCTATTTTTTGCGAGAAAATTTTTCTCGCAAAAGGTCACATTTTGCGAGGAATTATTTTTTCGTCGCAAAATGTCTAGTATTGCCATATATGCATGGTAAATTAGAATGGCTTTTAGCGGGGAATTTTTTGTCGCAAAAGGTCTTTTTTTCGCGAGAAATATAATTTTGTCGCAAAAAATGTTCATGTTGCTATAAAATTTTTGTCACAAAATCCCATCTTTGTGTAATACATTTTGCGATGAAAAGTTTGTCGCAATAGGTTTTATCTCGTCGCAAAAAATGCTTCCCTAATTAGTCACTTGAGTTTTTAGCGAGGAAATGCTAACTTTGTGATGAAATAATAATTTTGTCGCAAAAGGCTGCTTTTTGCGACGAATTTTATTTCGTCGCAAAAAATTTGTCGCAAAAAATTGTTTTTCTTGTAGTGAATTCCAAGAAGATTCATC
Source organism: Boswellia sacra (assembly GCA_013180625.2). NCBI lineage: Eukaryota > Viridiplantae > Streptophyta > Magnoliopsida > Sapindales > Burseraceae > Boswellia > Boswellia sacra. The sequence goes on from SNVD02010519.1 coordinate 14,658, forward strand.
TACAAATAAGATTTTCAAAGAATTTGCTAAGTTCTTTCTTTCCTTTTCAATTCTGGAATTTCTCTGTATTGTATTTGTTATTCTGATTGAATATGTGTAACTAAATCTGAATTGGTTGAGGGTGATTTCAAAGCCCTTGATATGGATTTTTTGAGTTGATTGTGTAAGAAATTGTTATCCAATTCTCTAATTGAAGTTGCTTGTATTTTCCCATATCTAATGCTTATGATTGCTTACTAATTGTATTTGGAATGGCCAACTGAATATAATCCGTTGTTGTCTATTGCTATATTAGAAATCTTGATCCGTAATTGTCATGAATTTCCAATCATTAGTAGCAAAATTGTGATCAGAGATTGCAATTGGAAAATACAATCTAGGTTAAATAATCTGAACTTGTGTGATTTTTGCTTAGATCAACCTATCTTTCTCATCGTAATGCTTCCATTGAATTAAACTCAGAGAGCTTGTTCTAGGTTGTTTAATGGATAGAGATTAAATAAAGGCTTGTTTTATTTAACAACAAAGTAAGGAAAGATTGGGATAACAGAGCTTGTTGTTATCTACGGTTGATAACTTCAATGCTGTAATTGGATTACAATTCTATGTTAATTCACAGATTCATATCTTGTGGCAGAGAATGAACTCTTAACCAAGTGTCTCTCATTGATTTTTCACTCCATTTAACTTTGCTTTGTGTTATTCTTCATTTGCTTTTGTATTAAGTTTAGTTAATCAATCAACAAAACCCACCCCCCCCCCCCCCATTTATTCTGTCTTCGCTTTCGAATAACAAATTTAATTAGAATCAATCCTCGTGGGAACGATATCTACTTATCACTTTATTACTTGTGCGACTAGTATACTTGCTAGTTTCGAACGCATCATTGTTAAAAATGGACGCCCTAAAATAACATGATTTAAATTACATCCTTCTGCCGGTTGTGTATCCAAGATCATAAAATCCATAGGATATATGAATTTATTGACTTGAACTAACACATCTTCAACTATTCCTCCTGTCACTTTAATTGATCTATCAGCAAGCAGAAGAGTCACAAAAGTTGGTTTTAAGTCACATGGATTGAGTTTTTGAAAAACTGAATATGGAAGCAAATCTATACTAGCACCAAGATCAAGTACAGCTTGTTCAATTTCATGATCTCCAGTAATGCATGAAATTGTAGGACAACCAGGATCCTTATATTTTACAGCATTATTGTTATGAAGAACAACACTTACTTGTTCAACTAGAAAAGCCTTCTTTTTCACATTCAAATTTCTTTTCACAATACGTAAATCTTTCAAAAATTTGGTGTAAGAGGGTACCCGTTTAATACAAATATAGTAAAGGAATATTGACCTTTACCTATTTAAAAATTTTAAAAATTTCAAAATTTTGGTTTGGCTTCTTATGAGTGGCTAATGCTTGAGGAAATGGAGGCATAAGTGGAGATTTGGCTTCTTCTTCACTAGGTATTGGTTTGGTAACCTCTTCTTTAGCTTTAGAGATCGATTATTCTCTCTCATAAGGTTTAGAAATGTGTTTATGGACAACGTTACTAATGTGAAAGGTCATGACTGATTTGGCTTGGTCCACGTAATAACTATTAGAACTGCTCACACTTGAATTAGATTGATCTTTAGGGTTTTGCAATGTTTGATAAGGAAATTTTCCTTTTTCTTGAATACTAAATGTAGATACAAATTTTGCAAGAGTGTCTGTCAAATTTGCTAATGTTTCAACATTTTCACTATTAAAGGTCTCGTACTTTGCAATTAATGAATGCAATGTTTCTTTAAGATCCTTCTTAGCAAAAGGGAAATACAATGTTGATCATGAAAATTTTGGAAATTTTGATGTGTTTGGAAAGGGACTTGTGAAGATTGAGCATGATTGCCATTCTTCCAACTAAATTTTGGGTAATTTCTCTAACCAGGATTGTAGGTTTGTGAGTATAGATTGTGATTTAGCCTTTTGAAATTGTTTAAGGCATTGGCTTGTTCATGAAGACATTCCCTAAAAGTAGACAAAGTTGGGTAATCATTGGTAGGATGGTCATTAGTATTACAAATGTGATAGACAATTTCATGAACGAACTTCAATTGGCCACTCTTTTTCATTTCTAAAGCCTAGACTCGACTTTTCTAGCTAGAGATGCAAATTTGGCTTGGAGGTCGTGGTCTTCCCTAAGGTTGTAAATGTTTCTACTAGATATCAAGGATGGGGTTTTGCTTGGTACCTTATAGGTGCTAGTAGTGTCCCAATTTGGGCTTTTTCTACTAGTAAGTCTAAATAGTTAATTACTTCATCTGGATCTTTATCTCTAAATTGTTTGTTACACATTAGTTCTACTAATTGTCTATCCTAAGGTGTCAACCCTTCATAGAAATTTGGAACTAATCTCCAAATTTCAAAACCATGGTGAGAACAGGTGTTAAGTAATTCTTTATACCTATCCCAATATTAGAAAATGGTCTTTTCTAGTTTTTTAAGTAAAAGTGGTGATTTGCCCTCCAAGAGAATTTGTTCTATAGGAAGTAATTTTTTTTTCAAAAAATGTTGTTGCATCTCATCCTATGAACTAATGAAACTTGACCTTAGATTTTGTAGCCATGTTTTAGTTTTATCTTTTAAAGAAAAAAAAACTTTAATCTACTGGTGTTTATCTTATGATTTCTGTCATTGTAGGAGTTACACATCTCTTCAAAGTTTTTTAAGTATGAATATGGGTTCTCTATATCAAGGCCATGAAAGATGGACAAAAGTTGAATGAAACTTGGTTTAAACTTGAAATGGATTGCATCAGGAGGAAAAAATAAATAAGGTGGTGCACTAGTTCTCACCAGATTGATGTAGTCCCTAAGGGTTCTTGGTTGGTTTTGATCATTTTGTTGGGAATGATTGTCCCCTTCATCTATGAGTCTCTTAGCTTGATTATTGGCCATGTTTTCTAGGTAGGATGATATTTTTCTAAACAGTCTACCATTAGATGTGCTTGACCAAATTTTCATGCAATTAAAATAGAAAAAAGATAAGAAGATGAAGACAAAACAAGAAAAATTAAGACCTAAATGAGAAAAGAGAATACTTACAATTTTATACGCCAAATTTTATCTTCCTTGGTAACGGCACCAAAAACTTGACACATCCAAAAAAGGATTATCTTCCAAGTATAGGAGTGTCAAAGTAATCAACCGAGCAAGACTGAGGTCGATCCACAAGGAAGAAAATTTGGCGGTACTAATCAAGCATAAGCAAATAAATGCAAGATAATGTCAATTATAACAAATAAAGATGATAGGCCATATGACCGATCATTCGAATGTAAAACAAAAATAAGAAGTGGTAAAACTAACCATAAAAATAGGTGGTAAAACCTACCATATCAAATGAATGAATAATTTCATAAGCAATAAATGAGAATAAATGAAATACACAAGCAAAAGAAATTAACACAATAATAATGAAAGCTAAGATTAGGGAATCCGCCCTTGATACATCAAATAAAGATAAACTAAGCCCTTTTATGACTCAATTGAAATCCACACATCAAGGAGGTTTCAATCGAAAAGTATGTCATCTAAGCCCATTTTAGTTATATAAATTATATTTGATTTATTACCAATATTTATACTACTTCTTGTAAATAGGTTCAAGCATCCAATGCGCCAATTATCATACATGTAGGCACTGAATTTTTGAGGCTCCATGATGAAATGAAGATGAATATTGAGTAATAGAAATGATTAAAATGCCTTTAAAAGCCAAGAAATGAAAGGTGAGAAGGAATCGATAAAAGGTCTAGAAAACTGACACGTGATTTCAAAAAAGTCAAAAAACTAATCCAGAATGAATCTAATAATGAATCATATACTGTTGTGAAGCTACAAATGTCTAGTTTTCATAGAAATTTACGAATCACGAATCGAAGTTGAACTTCAAAAGTAATGTGCGACTGAATAGACAAAGGTTGAAACGAACTACACTGCAAAATAGCAAACTAGGAAGGGTCAAAGGAAGAATAGTAGCCCAACTATTGACCAACAACCGCCCAGCTATTCAGTGATAGCTGCCCAACTTCTGACAGCCCATCCGATGGTTTGCCAACAGTCGGCCGGCTGTTGGTCCCCTAAATTTGGAAATTTAAATTCTGACCTTCTTTTTTTGTTTCTTTACTTCCATTTTCAAATCCAACCCTCACCTATATAAACCCCACTTGGCTCACTTCTCAAGGCACATTGATTATCGAATAAAATCACCTCTTCTCCCTCTTGGAGTCACGCTCGAGAATTCGAGTAGTCTTTTCCAATTCAAAGAATTTTAGGCATTTTATTACTCTAAACTCGAAAAGGGTATGCCTTGAGAGCAGTCCTCTCTTCCCCCTCCTACGTTGTTGTTTATTTTTCTTACTTAGAATTAAGCATGACTAGGGTTTATTTTGATGCTTAGGAGTATGCTATGATTATTATGAATTGTTCTAACACTTATTTTTGCGAGATGGATAAGCGTGTCAATGTAAGTCTGCTATCCCTTCTTGATTAGAATAATGTTTAAGAATTTTAATTTCTTTCCGAATGCTTACAATCATGCTTAGGAGCACATGATTAGAAAATTTATGATTGCTTTGAAGGATGCTAGGAAATAGCAGAGATAGGTAAGAATTATAATATTGCCCCTTGAGTGTTTTGATTGGGCTAGAATAGCTTGCTTTGATTATGATTGTCTTCGATTGTTTGAATTAGGGTAGAAATGCCATGATTAGGGTAGAAATGCCATGATCCCTTGTGATTTAATATAAATTATACTAGAATAGCAATCAGCATGATAGAATTATCGAATCTAGGTTGAAGTGCCGTGATACTAGATTATGGCTTTGTATTGAATTAATTGATTTATGAATATATAAATATATGAATATATCGTGCTTAGAAGTATAATTGAATAATTGCATGATGCCATGAAGTGGTGGTGGACTCACATTGATGGTGCGGCACCATCACTTATGAAATAACTGAATGTATGAATATACATGTAAGAGGCTTTATAGACATTGAATAGACTGACATATGGTGGTGAGGAATTCATTATCTATTGAGTCTAAAAGTGATTGTTTATATTTGATATTCAAGTATATGATTTCTTTTATGAATGTATGGAATATTTTTTTTTTAATATTTAAAGTAGAATTTGCTTTATTGTTAAATAACAAGTGATGTAATCCTCTTTCCTTTCTCCTATGTTTGAAGAAAATTTAGTCTATTCTTCTTCCTCTTTCTATGGATGAATTTGTAACTGTTATTTGATTGAATAATCACCTCACATGCTTAATAAAAGATGAAAATGGAAATATTTGTAAAATGAACAACTTAGGTGGATTGTATGTCAATATGAGGTACCTAACTTCCTATTGGAGGTCAGATTCAGATCCGGGCGAGTCAAATGACTCATACCTAACTTCCTAAACCCATATCTGACAGGATGATGGTAGTTTAAGTCTAGAAGCGAGGGATCGAATTACCCCTACTCATTCCCAAGAGAATGATTGGGTGGTGACTCTATTTCTTTAGACATGTCCATGGTTTATTTCTGTTCCCTTAAGTCTTGAAAAAGGCTTTGACACAATATCTTAGTTTCAAACGCTCTGGCGGGATGCAAGTCATATTCACAATATATTTACAACAAACCAAGGTTCCTAACTAGACTTGTGTTAGTAAGAGAGAACCATACGACATCTTTAGACATGTCCATGGTTCATTTCTATTCCCTTAAGTCTCTAAAGAGGCTTTGACATAATATTTTGGTCTCAAACGCTCTGGCGGGATGCAAGTCATATTCACAATATATTTACAACAAACCAAGGTTCCTAACTAGACTTGTGTTAGTAAGAGAGAATCATACGACATCTAGAAAGGATCCAAGTATTTGATGTGCTAAGAATTGAATACAATGGATCAAGACGTCCACTTTACTAGTATTGTCAAGAGTGATTAAGAAAATAAAAATAAAACATATAAAATAAACAACAAGGTTAGAAAATCCTTATTCCTACATCAAGGTTTCAGTCTTTCACCTTGATAAGGAGAATTTAGTGAAACATTATGCAAGGAAGAAATAAATTGCAAGAAGGAAAAGATTTATTAATAATATTAAAAGAACAAAATACAAGGGAGAAAACACAATGTTAAGAGATCTCAGCCAAGAGCTAAGATGCTCTCTTGGGTCACAATACTTCTCTATTTATAGATATATTTGAAGGCAAAATTGTCAAATTACAAAGGGAGAATTGTAAAATATCTTGTTGACAATTTGGATTATCATGTGCACTGAATTTGACCATCGATTTTGACATCGAAATATTCATATTTTTAATCATATGTCCTCAAAAAAGTTGTAGATATTTCACTCAGCTTTCTAGAATGCTTTGAATCATACAATTTACATACGTATTTCAAGAGATATAATCAAAATATGAGGCATGGTCAGGCTAGGCCGAAACTGTAGATAGCTTCTCTTCATGCCCAATTTTCATCCACTAGATGCTTAAATTTCATGATTATTGCAAATACAATTTTCTAAAACATTTAATCAACTTTCCATCAAATCAAGATTTGCACCATTCTGATCTATAAATAGAAAGTTATACCCATTCTACCAAGCCTATATCAAAAACTAAAATTATGATGCAACTAATTCAAAAGATGCAAAAAAACTACAAATATGCTTAAGTTAAGGAATTTAATGACACAATTAGTGTAATATGATGAATTAAGCTCTTATTAAACATATACATTTAAGTGTTTATCCATCTTCATTTGCCATGATGATCTAGATATATCATAAAAACCTGTCAACAAAACAAAACATCCTGCTTGCAGCTGTATAGTCTGCCAAAACATCAATATGTGGTAGTAGGAAGTCATCTTTTAGGGAAGCCTTATTCAGGTCTCTATAATCAACACGCATTTTTACCCTGCCATGTTTTTGAAGAACTGATACTATGTTTGCAAGCCACTTTGGATAACTCACCACATCAAGAAATTTAGCATTGATTTGCTTGGTCACTTCCTCCTTAATCAATTTTGTACCCATTCTGGTCTCAGTCTTCTCAACTTCTGTTTCATAGACCTCATGTGTGGGTAGGTTAGGATGATGTGCTCGACAATACTTCTGTCAATTCCAGGCATGTCATCATAGGACAAAATGAAAATTTCCTCTCTCTTTTTCAGAATTTTCTTAAATCTCTCTCTCTCTCTCTCTCTCTCTCTCTCTCTCTCTCCAGAGGTTGTGTTATGTGTAATGCATATATTCTTAGGAGCTCAATTGTGCCAAGATTAATATAATGTGATTGAATGGAATGAAATGTCAAATATGCTCGTGAAATAAGAATTATCGTGTATGCAACCACATCACACGAGTAAGCAAAATCAGAATTTATTGGATCGAATTTAGAAACAGAAATATCATCCTCAAACAAATTAGAAATGAAAACAAAATCTTTCACAGTAGGATCATCTTTAATGTTGCTCTCTACCATGGCTGCCAACTCATTTGAAGTCAATCCCTCATATGCATGTTGTTGCTTAATACTCAGCTTCTTTATTGTCTTCTCCAGTTTGTCATCTTTTGCCAAGGCCTTGAAATTAACCACGTGATTGAATATCTCAAACCTAGGCTTGGTAGTCCCATTATGCTCCCACGGTTCTACCTCTTTAATGTATAGTGGCTTCTCAGCTTTGACAAACTTATGCCCTTGCTCTTGGAAACCCAAATTTGCTTACCCTGCACTAGCTGAATTGGCCTCTTGCCTAGTCCTCTGTGGATTCATAGCCCAGTCCCCTCTTTTCAAATTGGCCTCTTGCCCAAACCAATACCAAGCATGTACCACTGCTTCTTCATTATTCCTGCAACAACAGGATTTATTTCTTCAATCATGGCCACTTGGAACCCACTTATAAAAGAAATCTCACTTTCAGTGAAATTCAAGGCAGTAGTGGCTAGTGATGCTTCAGCTCTAATAGTGATGAACTCCTCCTCCAAATTGAATAGGATGAACTGGTGCAAAGTAGAAGGAATCCCACCCAATAGATGGTACCATGCACATCCCAACAATGCGACAAAAGTTACTGGTATGTCTAACATAGTGAAACCTATAATGGCTTCAATAGGCCCCATTTAATGAAGGCCTTGAAGGTCCTAACTGTACATCTGTGAGAGTCATCATTAGCATGAATCATTATATGAGAGGTCTCCATGTCCTCTTTCCCAATCTTAAATTTGTGCAATATTTTTAAAGACACTAGATTAATAGCACAACCATCATCCATAATCACACTAGAAGTTTTCTTGCCCTTTATCTCAGCAGTTATAAATAAGGGCTTATTATGCTTCTTCCCTTCATTGGGCAAATCATTATCAAATAAAATAATGACCCATTTTCAACCTTTGCTATCTATTCATTTTTCATACTCTTATCCTCAATCTTCAATATCACAGCAACAATCATCTCCTCGAGTGTTCATAAAATTGAGATGGGCATATCAGCAAGTGTCTTTGCCATTGCTTCCCTATGTTTCTAAGAAGCTATAAGAAGATCCCAAATACTGACATTGGCTTGAGTCTTCTTAAGTTGCTTGAGGACTGTATCATCCTCTTCTTTCTTTTCTTCCTTCTTTATAGTTTTATTGTTTTTGTTTTGGAATAGGCCTGGATAGAATCATCCACTTCTTGCCATACCTTGCAACTCTTTTTCGTTCTTGTTTTTCTCTCTCGTCATCATTAAAATCATCCCAGAAGTTATGCAGGATGTTCTTGTTCCCCTTTTTCTTCTCTACTCCTCTTCCTCCCTAGTAAAGCTATCTTAAAAGTTTCTTATCTCCTTATCATCATTGTTTATGTCATCCCAAACATTTTTCTTTTCTCCCTCATCCTTACTAAAATTATCCCAAAAATTACTAGTTGTTTCTTTATCCCAAATCCTCATCACATTCTCCATCTTACACTTTCTAGGTCTTAGCACCTTCTTTTCAAGTACTACCTTCTTCTCACCTTTTTGTTCACTCTCCTCTTTAATCTTTCTCTTTTCTTTATTGTCCTCACCCTCCACATCATAGAGAACAATATATTTTAGCCTTGGATTGCCAACATAAGGGTCATCATGTCCCGTAATGATAATAGGGACTTATACTTGTCTATTGATGAATACCTCCAAAGCTAAAGGAGATATATGTTGAGGCTTTTCATCATTCATGCTTGTATCTTGACACACTTCTTGGTTTCTGAGTTCCTCTTATTCCAAGTCTTTTTCCTTGGTATTGACTTTTGTTTCCTCCTTGTCTCAAATTTTCATGAATTCATGCCTTGCCAAGTCTGATTTGGGGTCTTTGTCTTGTGAACCGTTGCATTATTTCTATTTTCTTAACTTAGAATGCCTTGCCACTATAAGTCTTGCCCTTCTCATTGAAGGATTTCATCACCTCCTCCTCTGTCATGCCAGAGCTGACCATTAAGGTTGATCTTGGTGGTGGCACATTCTTGTAATTTAGGAGCGGATTCCTTCTCGTGCTTGGTTCCCACAGTCAATAAGATCTTGAATTTCATGGCACAATTAGATGCATCTGCCAGTATAATGCCTTGAAATTCTTTTGCATTGGATTTGGTGGTGGTTTTGTGCCAAAGGTAAAAGCATTGACTGACCACGAAGTTGGGCAAAAACCTTAGACAAAGGCCTTCCTAAGTTGTTAAACCTTCTTTGATTCCCTACAGCATTTATTGTAACATTTTTTTATGGTTAATCCACTAGTCTGATTGAAATTTCCCTCTCCTGATGCTGCCTCAAGAAACTCTTCTTGTTCTCTGCCTTTAAATCTTCAATTTGGATCCCTGGTTCATAGAGATTCTCAAAGGTCTTTACTGATATCGCTACCAACTTCTCCCTGAATATCGGTAATGCATCCCCAATAATCATGTAGACATGATCCTTCTCAACAGGATGATCAACCATCTAAATTGTCTTCTCCCTCCATCAAGCTATATACGCAGCAAAAATTTCATTGCTTCCCTGGCATGTAGTCTCCAATTCCCACATAGAAACATCAAGCTGATAATTATAAATGAAATGCTGTACAGATCACTCAGACAGCTCTATCCAATCTTGCTGTATAGATTTTTTCTATGGGTGTTTACCATTGTGAATGGAGCTTTCATCCCGCCAGAGCATTTGCGACCATGACATTATGTCAAGGCCTTTTTTGAGACTCAAGGGAACATAAATGCACTATGGGCATGTCTTGAGAATTGAGTCGTCACCCAATTATTCAATTAGGAATGAATGGGGGCAATCTAATTCCTCGCTTCAAGACCTAAACTACCCTCATCTCTTCAGAGATGAGTTCAGGAAGTTAGATACAAGCTATTCTCCTCGCTTGGATCAAAATCTGGCCTCTACTAGGGTATACCAAATAAAAATAGGTTATATTGTTAAACAACCCGCTTAAATGATTCGTTTTATAACACATTTCTAATTTTATCTTCTTTAAGCATGCAAGGCAATATTCAATCAAAGTAGTTATATATTTATACAAAGAAAGAGGGAGAAGAATAGAATTACATTTGCTTTCAAACATGAGGGATAGCGAATAGGATTACTTTAATTTGTTATTTTACAAATAAATAAATTAGAACTCTTCAAAATTTACATTCATACCATCCATAGCATTCATTCATGTTTATACATTTGTTTAATCATTCATTCGAAGTGATGGTCACTCACCATTAATAAGAGTCCACAACCACTTCATGGCATCATACAATCATAATTATTCAATTGCACTTTTAAGCATGGCAATTATTTAAAATAAAATCAATCAATCAATCAATCAAAATTCAATACAAAGCCATAATCTAAAATCATGGCACTTCTACCTAGATTTGATATTTCTTATTGTGATAATTCTACCTAACCATGGCAATTCTAGCCTGTTCATAGTAATCATAATGGATCATAGCATTCCTAGCCTAAACATGAAATTTCTAGCCTAATACAATTAATCAATATCAAACATGGCTATTCTAGCCCAATTCAAGCAATCAATACGGCGTTTCAATCAATCAAAGCATCTCTTGCCTATTCTATGCTATTTCCTAGCATGCTTCAAAAATCATAAGTCTTTCTAGCATTATTCTAATCATGTGCTCTTAAGCATGATTCTAAGCATTCGTAAAGTAAATAAACTCCTAAACATGTTTCTAGTAAAGAAGGGAAAGATGACTTACCTTGACATGCATTTCCACCTTACAAAATAAATAATGATTAAACAATCCATTAAATCCTAAATATACTTCTAAGCATAAAAATAAATCCTAAACATGCTTATTCTAAGCATAAATAAACATAAACATTCTTAATTTTAAATAAGAAAAATAAAGAAGAAAAGAGGAAGGGGAAGAGAGAATTGATCTCAAGATGTACTTTTTCTAGGTTTATAAAAATAGAATATCTTAAAAATATTGAGTTAGAAAAGACTCCTTGAATTCTCAAATATGTCTTCAAGAGGAAAAAGAGATGATTTTGATATGCGAGGAGAGTTTTTTTTTTAGTAGAGAGTTGAGGTTGAAAAAGGAAGCAAAAAAACAGAAATGAAGGTTTCAATTGAAAATTTTCAAATATACAAAGGGAATAGCCAGCCGACTATGGGAGGACTGCCAGCTGTCCTATAGTCGTCGGCCGATGTTGGCCCACTAAACCCCTTGGTTTTGTATTTTTGTAATGCCGTCCCTTCTGACCTTCAATTTTTCAATCACGCGTAACTCTTGGAGTTTAGCTCTGATTTGTGATATGTAAAATTCTGTGAATACTAGACATTCGTAGCATCACAAATGTATATGAGTCATCATTAGATTCGTTTTGGATTAATTTCTATGATTTTTCAAAGTCGTACATCAGTTTTCAAAGCTTTTGATATGTGTTTCCCAACTCTTTCTTTTGCTTCCAAGGGCATTTTAATCATTTATATTACTCGACATTCATATTTGATTCATCATCGAGCCTAAAAGATTCAGTGTCTACAACCATTTTATTGCTGGTCCTTCCAAAGATTACAAGAACATATGAGTAATTTATTATCGAGATATAACAGTTGTTACCTTTATAGTGGCGTACTGTATCAAGTGGGTTTTCAAATCTCCCCTCCCATTGAATTTCGATAAGTCAGACATTCTAAAATTTGGTTGAGCTCCAATTGAATGTCACATAAATCACTGACTTCGGTAAGTCAGACATTCTCCACATCACTGGAAAGTTGTAGATTCAAGTCCCTTTGACTTTAGATAATCATTTTTGTCAAAGCATTCTACATCATCTTCTTCAGTGTCTTTCTCTTTCTCCTTTCCTTGTTACATCTAGTACAAGTGCCTTCACCATTGTTGTCACCAGTAGGTGTTGTTCGTGGTAGCCTAGTAACCACAATCTCAGTTAAATGAGCCATTTTTTGCCTCGGTGTCCTCATATCCGTCTTGATCCTATCCATCTCTTCAGTCACATGCTGATTGTTGGCCATTTCCTTAGTCGTAACTACTATTGCTGTTTGGACTCTACCTTTGACTCAAACCTAGCGTCCACCTTCTCTGATCCAGGCTATGATGGCTACAAAACCAAAGAGTTACAATGATGCATGCAATGCATTCTATGTATGAATGCATGTATGCACGGCTACAATTGCATATAATAGGAATACATATTCCCTCATCCTTATTCCTCCCACACAATTGGCATAGTCTATTTCGCAGGATTTTTAGCTTGTCTCCAAACAAAATGGGATATGAAGATATTCTCTCTCTCTAATTTGGGCGTGAATTTCTTGATCACCAAGACATTATGAAGACAGTCCCAGAATGATTGACTCAAGCTTAACCTTCATACATGATCTTTATGACCTCCTTTTGGTCACTGTCAACTCTTTGGTTATCAAAAGAGATCATGATATAGATTGTACAATGGGTAATTAACATGGGCTTATGATTATTCATGGCTTAATGCAAGGGCTTCATATCCAAATATGCAAAAGTTTTGGGAAATCCTAAAGGAAATTACTAAATTCAATTACATGAGCTTCGATCACAAGGGTCTAATGTGCAAGGGTTCCTTCAAGCGAGAGATAACCCTTTGGACCAATCCCTTTTTATACCAAAAGAATTGGCACATGCTTAAATGTGGTGACTTTGTTGAGAGTCGTCAATGAAACCAAATTAAGCGATAAACCCCTCACTGACAAATGTGAGTCCATCTATTACTTATCGGATTACAACCCACAAAACACAAACAAAACAATATAGCATAGATTCAACAAACTCCTAATCATGCAGTCCAATTACATCATATTCATGCCATTCTTATATAAATATATACAAGTAAAGCACTAAATAAGCATCGCGAAGACTTAAATAACAACATAATGAGATACTATTGATGAATACTTAAATATGTATGCTTAATAAGAGCTAAATTCATCATATTGCATTAATAGTGTCATTAAATTCCTCAACTTAAGCATATTTATAGTCTTTGCATCTTTTGAATTAACTTCATCTTAATTTTGGTTTTTGTTACAGGTTTGATAAAATAGGCATAACTTTCTATTTATAGATCAAAATGGTGCAAATATTGATTTGCTGGAAAGCTGATTAAATTATCTACAAGATCGTATTCCATAAGCATCATCAAATTCGGGCTCTTAGTAGACCAAAAATGGACTTAAAGTGAACCCATCTGCAGTTTCGGTCCAACCTGACCATGCCTCCGTATTTTGACCAAATCTCTTGACATACATATCCAAATCGTATGAATCAAGATGTTCTATAAAGCTGAGAGAAAACTTTCATGAAGACATGTGATCAAAATTCTAAATAATTTGGTGACGAAATCGGTGGTAAAATTTGTCGCACATGATGATCCAAATTGCCAACAAGATATTTCACAATTGTCCCTTTGTAATTTGACAAGTTTGCCCCTGAATGTATCTATAAATAGAGGTGCCTTGTGACCCATTAAGACATCTTGGCTTTGGTTGGGATCTCTTATTATTGTGTTTTGTTCTCTTAATGTTATTAATAAATCTTTTTTTTCTTACAATTTGTTTTCTTTCTTTGATAATGTCTTGCTAAACTCTCTTTTCCTAAGGTGAAAGGGTGAAACCCTTGATATGAGAATAAGGATTTTCTAACTCTTGACATGTGCTTAATAATTATAATCTTGTGTTGTTTATTTTATATGATTTATATTTATTTTCTTAATCAATCTTGATACTACTCGTAAAGTGGAGGTCTTGATCCATTGTAGACAATCCTTGGCACATCAAATGCTTGGATCCTTTCTAGATGGCATATGCTTCTTCCTTACCAACATGAATCTAGATAGGAACCTTGATTTGTTGTAGACATATGGTGATTGGCACATTAGATGCTTGAACCCATTTACAAGAAGTAGTATAAATATTGGTAACGAAACAAATATAATTCATATAACTAAAATAGGCTTAAATGACATACCTTCTGATTGGAACCTCCTTGATGTGTGGAATCCAATTGAGTTATAATTGGTTTATTTATCCTTATTTGATATATCAATGGTGGATCCCCTAACCTTAGCTTTAATTATTACTGTGTCAATTTCTCTTATTTGTGTATTTCAAGTATTCTTGTTTATTACTTATTAAATTGTTCGTTTATTTCCATGGATAGTTTTACCACCTTTTACTTTTGTTTTATATTTGAATGGTTGATAGTATCGCCTACCATTTTTACTTCTATTTGTTAATATCAGCTTGATTATTCATATCATATTTGCTTACCTTTTAGTTTGAAGCACTAAAACCCCTTCCTCATAGATCGACCTCGGTCGTAACAGGTTTATTACTTCAATAATCCTATACTTGGAAGATAATCCTAATTTTGGATGTGTCAAGTTTTTGGCATCATTGCCAGGGAAGGTAAAATTTAGTGTACAAAATTGTAAGTATTTTCTTTTCTCATTTCTATTTTTATTTTTCTTGCATGTGTTCATCTTTTCGTTCTCTTTGCATTAGTTGGTAGAATTGTCAGGAGCCACTCATCTTCTTTGGAAAACATGCTCAAACCCAAACAAGAACATTAATGGACTACATAAATCTTATAAGAACTTGTGCACAATCATGCATAGTCTTCCCTTGTGATGCAATATGTTTCAACCATGAATCGAATTTCATTCAATTCTTACCCCACTTTCATGGCCTAGATGTTGAAAATCCATTTTTGCACTTGAGAGAATTTGAAGAGTTTTGTAATACCTATAGTGACCCAAATTGTAGCATAAACATCTTTAGATTAAAGTTTTTTCCTTTTTCTTTAAAAGATAAAGCTAAAACATGGCTACAAAATCTTAGGTCAGGATCCATTAGCTCATGGGATGAAATGCAACAATAATTTCTGAAAAAATTATTTCCTCCCTATAGAACAAATTCTCTCAAAAGGCAAACCACCACTTTCACTCAAGAACAAGGAGAGACCTTTTACCAATGTTGGGATAGGTATAAAGCATTGCTTAATACTTGTCCTCACCATGGTTTGGAAAAATGGAGACTAGTTTTAATTTTCTATGAAGGTCTAACAGATCAAGATAGACAAATGGTGGAATTAATGTGTAATGGACAATTTGAAAATAAAGACCCTGATGAAGTAATGGATTACCTAGACTTACTAGAGAAAAATGCCCGAAATTGGAACAATGTTGGCACCTATGAGGTACCTAGAACATCTAGTAGAGGCATTTATAACTTTAGGGAGAATCATGATCTTCATGCTAAAATTACATCTCTCTAGCTAGAAAAGTCGAGGATTTAGAAATGTGGTCTATGCAAGAAATTGTTTGTCACTTTTGCAATACCAATGATCATCCTACGGATGAATGCCCAATTGTGCCTACCTTTAGGAAAAGTCTCCATGAGCAAACCAATGTTTTAAATACTTTCCAAAGGTTAAATCCTAGTCTTTACTCACAAAATTGCAATTTTGGATGGAAAAATCACTTGAATTTTGATTGAAGGAATAATAACAATGCACAATCTTCCGAACCTCCCTTTCAGTCATATCAAAATTTTCAAAAATCTCATGATCATGCATCTTATGAGGATCTTGAAGAAATATTAGATTCATTCATTGTAAAGTAAGAGGCTTTTAATAGTCAAACTGCTCAAACTATGGCAAACTTGAAAGATGCCCTTGCGAAACTTGCATTTGCACTTAGTACTCATGAGAAAGGTGACGTTCGATCTCAACTAGAGCCAAACCCCATCAATCCACATGTGAATAATCCAAGTGGCCAACATCTAGATAAAGATTTGGTCAGTACTCTTCATGATGGTAAGGTTGATAAAGAACATGTTCTTAACCCTTATGAGAAAGATGATGAATCAATCCGAAAGGGTAAGGAAGAGGTTAATAAACCTACACCTAACAAGGAAAAGATCGAATCCTCACTTATGCCTTCATTTTATCATGCAAAGAAACTTAACCAAAATTTTGACATTAATGAATTTTTCAAGCATGATGAAAATGAGGAAGCTAATAGGACTAAAACTAGTGTGGAAGACTGTATTCAAAATAAGAATTCTTCTAGTCCTTCATAAATCTATTCATCTAAATCAAGCATGCAATTAGAGCCCATTGTTTAAAAAAAACATTCACTACTTGATTTTGTACAGGTAAAGGAGATTAAGAGTTGGAAGCCATGTTTTGAAAAAAGGCCCGAAGAAACATCCACAATAAAAAATGCATGCCTCAAGGATAAACAACCTTAGGCAGTGGTAATCTCTTCCATTCTCAGAAATAGAGGAAAAAGAGAGGTACCACCTCAATGGCATATTTTTTACCGTGGTAAATTACTTTTGAAGAGAATCCTCTTTTGGGCTTTCTTTATCACGATTGATCATTCTTTATCTGTTTGTGTCATATTTTTATTTTTATTTTTATTCTTGATTTTTGCTATCAGTTCTAGTTTGTTTTTACTTTATTTTATGTGCTATTATTGTGTGTTTTTATTTCCCGATCAAGTGGTGGATATGGTACTCCGTGACTTTTAAAGGCGGTTTTTCAATTCCCTAAAAATTGTTGCTCACCTTGCATTCATTTTTTTTTCTTCTCTCTCATTTTCTTCACATAGATACCATTCTCTCAAAGCTGCACAAACATTTTCCTTCTCTTCCTGAAAATGATTTGCTTAAAATTTACAAAGCTCGTGCAGAAAGACTAAAGATATTGATGCATAAGGGTATTCTTGCTGATTTAAGATGGTTAATTGAAGCCAAGGTTCGATTTTCTTGTGAATTTTTAGGTGATCTTGTTTGTCACATGCCAGGTTTGGGAAAAAGCTCTTACCCCAAAAAGCAAAGAGCAAAAAGGTTACAAGTTTGTCACAAATATACAAGATAGACTTGTAACTAGCGTTGCGCTCCTTGGGATATTTGTCTAACAATCGAGAGGATAAGCTACAATTAATCAAGAATGGAATGAATAGGATGTCTTTGGATAATATCCAATTGACTCTTAAGATGCATTTTTGTGGAATTGTGCAGCGTGAAATTTTGAAATTGTGGACACAATTTCAAGACGAGTAGGAACGTTATAGTCTTGGGAATCTGACTCAAAACGACTCTGTTTGCCCGTTTATAAGAAAACTGGATGGGAAGCATATCCCCGACTCAGAGAAGGTGTTTAAGCCATTTCTTGACTAAAACCAGAGGAAGATGTGAGCCACAGTCACAACTACCTGTACATATGCATGTGTGCTATCATTTTTTAATTTTTGTGCCTTACAGCTGTCATTTTTGAATTAATATCTTTATCTTTTGGTTGACTCATACATTTATGGTGTCTTATTTCTGTCATTTTTTTTAAAATTTCTATGCTTTATTGTAAAACTTTTTTTCAATAAACAGTCGAGCTACTTATATAGATGTCATCATTAGAATATCGTTTTGCACTTCATAAATATGACATCTCTTGTTCTCCTCTTCACACATATAGTTAGAGAGTTTCATACGCATGGAGGAAACCTCAAAACATTGAATCCAAAAGATACGTGTATTCTGTGGATCTCGACCTGGTAAAAGTGAAGAGTTTGTACTAATAGCAAATTATCCTGGTAGGCCATTAGCTAAAAGAAAGATTCATGTGGTTTATGGGAGAGGTAGCCTCTGGTTAATGGGTTGTGTGTCAACAGCTGCATTCGTAGGAGGCAGTCAAGTTTTAGGTGTTATTCCTAAAGCTTTGGCTGTAGAAAGCATCATTGGAAAAACAGTTCGGAATGAGTTACAGGTCTCCTCTATGCGTGAACGCATGACATATATGCTTATCAATTCAGATGCCTATATTGCTTTGCCAGGTGTCTTTGGTACACTTGAAGAAATTTTTCAAATTGCCTTTTAGGCTCAACTGAATCTCCATAAAAAACCCATAGGTTTGTTAAATGTTAAAAATTTCCTTGATCCTTTGATACGTTTTGTTGATGCAACTGTACAATAGAATTTTATCCCTCATTCGGTGTGACAGATCCTTGCTTCTACCACTACTGCTAGTGAAATACTTGACAAATTACAAGTATTTGAGTATGAACCTGACCTAGCTATAAATCAAATTAATTAGTCAGGGGGACAAAACAAAAAGTGCAAATTGGATCTGAATCTCCGTTTGTAATTTCCTTGTCTTTTATTTTATTTGTAGTATTTCATTTCACTTGTCTTTCAGGCCTTCTCTTTTGAATAACTGAAACTTTAGGTAATGTCTCCTATACTTCATCCCTCTACATTTAAACATCGAGAACAATGTTTCATTTGGTTGGAGGGGGGAAGGATAGTAGACATAAGTGTTTTAAATTTTCTTTTTCTTGCCAAAAAAAAAAGTGAGTTAGTAATTAGATTCAAAGTGCGGTGTAAGGAGTTCAAATCCTCCTGAAACGCATTATGGGTCGAGAATAGCAAAGTAAAGAGGGTCATTTTGAACTATTGAAACACACTCTAACCAATTTGTCCTTTTGTTTTGATTTTGCACTTTTGAAGACTCATTTTAGCTAACTTGATATTATTTATATTTGATTTTTGAATTTTATAATGAGGATGTCTTATTGACTTCACTTTGAATTATTCAAATCTATGAACTCTCAAAATTGTGTCATTCAATAAATTTTTTGCTCATGTACTCATTAAGCAAGTATTCATGAACCTTTCTTCACACGCACACATACCTTGATGCATGATTGTGGGTGGCGAAATGAAATGTTGTAATATTTGATTTCTTTTGTTTTGTTTAGGATAACAACAAAAGGAAGGGGAAAGTTAAAAGTTATAAAAAAAGAAAAAAAGTGAAAGCAAAAAAAAAAGCAATTGTGGATAAGTTTGTTCTTAATTCGAGCAATTAAGCCCGAAGGATGCCTTAACACCTAATACCCTAAGACCAAATGGTTTGGGAGCTATTGGCCTAAAGCTCGTTACATGGATTAAGGAGAAAGCTTAAGGCGATTGAACATTGCACTATCCACAAGTTTCTAAGAAAAAATAAAGCATCGATAACGCCAGTCGTTAAGCTTGTAGGGGTGTCTTAACATCTAATGCCCTAAGGCCAACTGGTCTTAGAGTCATTAGCCTAAGACTCGCTACACGGGTTAAAGATGCATTCTTTAAAAAAAAAAGAAGAAATATATATATATATATATATATATATATATATATATATATATATATAATATATATATATAATGATGAATGAATGCCCCCTACCTGAGGATGTTAGCCTTAATAAATATTAGAACTGATATGACTTCTTTCTAATAAGCCCCATAGTCATGTGTCACTGAGCACAAAAAGAAGGTTCGTTAATATCTTGACTGAAGGGTACATGATTCTTTAAACAAAAAAGAGAAAAAATCGGTTAAGAGTTTGTTTATTTGGATAGAATCAAGGAGAGTGCAATAATGACCACCTTGGATGTAAAAATCTATAAATCACTTCTTAATAATAACGCTTTAATTGTTGGAGACTATCAATAAGCTGGCCGGGGGGTGTGATGAACACTTAAATATGTATGCTTAATAAGAGTTTAATTCATCATTTTGTATTAATAGTGTCATTAAATTCCTCAACTTAAGCATATTTGTAGTTTTTGTATCTTTTAAATTAACTTTATCTTAATTTTGGTTTTTGTTACAGTTTTGATAAAATAGGCATAACTTTCTATTTATAGATCAGAATGGTGCAAATCTTAATTTGTTAGAAAGCTGATTAAATTATCATATTTCACAATCATCATCAAATTTGGGCTCTGAGTGGAAAAAAATGGGCTTGAAGTGAACCCATCTGCAGTTTCGGCCTAGCCTGACCATGCCTCTGTATTTTGACCATATCTCTTGATATACGTATCCAAATCATATGAATCAAGATGTTCTAGAAAGCGGAGAGAAATATCTTCAATTTTCATGAAGACATGTGATCAAAATTCTAAATAATTTGATGCTGAAATTGGTGGTCAAAGTCGGTGCACATGATGATCCAAATTGTCGACAATATATTTTACAATTGTCCTTTTGTAATTTGACAGGTTTGCCCCTGAATGTATCTATAAATAGAGGTGCCTTATTACCCATTAAGGCATCTGGGCTTTGGCTGGGATCTCTTATTATTGTGTTTTCTTTCTTGTGTTTTGTTCTCTTAATATTATTAATAAATCTTCTTTTTCTTGCAATTATTTGTTTTCTTTCTTTGATAATGTCTTGCTAAATTCTCTTTTACTAAGGTAAAAGGGTAAAACCCTTGATATGAGAATAAGAATTTTCTAACCCTTGATATATGCTTAAGAATCATAATCTTGTGTTGTTTATTTTATATGATTTATATTTATTTTCTTAATCAATCTTGACACCACTTGTAATCTTGAGTTCTTGATCCATTGTAGACAATCCTTGGCACATCAAATGCTTGGATCCTTTCTAGACGGTGTATGGTTCTTCCTTATCGACATGAATCTAGATAGGAACGTTGATTTGTTGTAGACATATGGTGATTGGCACATTAGATGCTTGAACCCATTTACAAGAAGTAGTATAAATATTGGTAACGAAACAAATATAATTCATAAGCTAAAATGGGCTTAACTGACATACCTTCTTATTGGAACCTCTTTGATATGTGGAATACAATTAAGTTGTAATTGGGTTGTTTATCCTTATTTGATATATCAATGGTGGATCCCCTAACCTTAGCTTTCATTATTACTGTGCCAATTTCTCTTATTCGTGTATTTTAAGTATTATTGTTTATTACTTATTAAATTGTTCCTTTATTTCCATGGATGGTTTTTACCACCTTTTGCTTTTGTTTTATATTTGAATGATCGGTAGTACAGCCTACCATCTTTATCTTTATTTGTTAATATTATCTTGTTGTTTATTTGAATCATTCATACTATATTTGCTCCTCCTTTAGTTTTTAGCA
Source organism: Boswellia sacra (assembly GCA_013180625.2). Classification (NCBI taxonomy): domain Eukaryota; kingdom Viridiplantae; phylum Streptophyta; class Magnoliopsida; order Sapindales; family Burseraceae; genus Boswellia; species Boswellia sacra. Next base: position 36,171 of record SNVD02010519.1, read on the forward strand.
CTAAATCCCCTTCCTCGTGGATCGACCCCTATCTTACTAGGTTTATTACTTTGACACTCCTATAGTTGGGAGATAATCCTATTTTTAGATGTGTCAACTATCAAATTAATGATTCCTCAACAACAAAAAATGAGTCTACCATTACTTATCAACTCTCATCGAATCAAATATTGAAGGAAGAGATAAATGAAAGGGACATGTTTTCTCCTAATCATGATTCTAATAAACAAAAGAACATAAACGTGTATAAAACATATCACTCCTACAACATGTTTCTCACATGGCATTATTTAAATCAAAGTGTTAGTCTCTTATCATCAATTGTACGTTCACCAACACATCTCAATAAACAGACAAGGAAAGAGGACAAGGAATAGATGAAGAAGAAAACAAGACAAAACATATCAATCTAATATGATTCTAACATATTATCACATATTTGGCATGGATTAACATAAAATCAAACATAGTTCATATCAACATAATGATTCCCAATCATCAATTATGGGTCCATGGTTATATGTCAATAAACTTTTAAGAAAAATAAAAGGAAGGAGTAGAAGAATAGAATTATAAAATAAAGTCATCATTCACTTCAAGGTAATGGTCCCCTACCAGCAGTTGTGAGTCTACCATCACTTATCCATGAACAAAGAAATTAAAGAATAAGAAGAAACGGATGAATATATTATCATAAAAGGAAAATTAAAACAAGAAGAAGAAATCATGGTATTATCAAAGCATATAAACAATATTACTCCTAACATGATTCTGAACATGTTATCACTTGTAATCCTAACATGATTCTAACATAACATTAATAAACCTAAGCATGATTCTGACATACATACGCCTAAGACATGCATTCTAGCATACCAAACGCATAAATGAACCTAAACATGATTCTAACATGTTAAGCAACCAAAACAAGCAAACAATACAAACATATGATGTCCTCAAGAGTTACCCGTAGTCTAGCACATCCATGTGTTTAATGATTGTTTCATCTACTTTTCTCTCATTTTTGAGTCTTTTTTTTTTTTTGGAATTTTGATTCCCTTAGATCCAATTCTGCGCCTGATTAGTGTGTCTAGCTATCATCATTGGACATCTAAACTATAAGCCAAAATCTAGTGCTTACACACCCTGACCTTTTTTTTTTTTCATTGCAAGGTGTGCAAAATCCCCACTACAAGAATTTTTAGTATACTTGTCACATAATTTTTCATATATTTGGGGGTTTTGTATAATACTGTCAACTATATTATACATTTATAAGCCAAACCTTGATTTTAAGAATATTTGTGAGTTGTTAATGTCCAAACTTGTCATTTCAAAGTAAGGGACAAATATGACAATTTTGTGTAACAAAAATCTCATGACTTTCCCTTCTTCCCCTTTCCCTCTCTCACGTTCCCTCTCTCACTTTCACTTAATATTCACTTTCCCTCTCTCACGTTCCCTCTCTCACTTTCACTTAATTTGCACTCCCTCTTTCATCAATCCCTCACAAAATGAGATCACTACCCTACTTCTAACTTCAAATTTACTCCTAATTTCAACTATTCTCTCTCTCTCTCTCTCTCTCTCATGGAATTGATTCTTGGCACTAAATCTCTAATTTCTTAGCACTGATTTGGGTCTTCTCATCAAATCCCAAATTCTCGGCACCTTCCAGATTCTACATTTAACATTTCTTGTCACAAATTTCTTGCATTCAAGGACTTCAAGCAAGGTAAGCTTTTATTTTCAAATTTTCGGGTTGATTTTTTTTCGATTTTTTTGGGTTTCTTTTCACTTTCCTTTGGAGAGCAACGTTGATGTATATTCTTCATTTTCCTTTTGCCACTTTATATTTTGGGAATTTTTTTTTCTTAAGTTTAATAGCTAGCATCAACGCCAGTGCACCTAAACATTAGATCAAAAGTAAGCTTCTTTATGGGTGAAGGACAAGCCAGCAATCATTTCTTTCTTCACTTTGTAATATTTAATCCAAATTAAATTTATTATCTTGGACTAGAATTTGCATGGCAGAGCACAAATGTCAAATCGGAACGGAACACTAGCGTTTTTTTTTAAACCAAATGTTATAATTCGTAAGGGAAATTTGCAAAGAAAAAAAAGTGTCTTAGAGAATGGACATTGGCGGGCCATTCATGTTTTATAAGATGGAATTTTATCCTTCCAGCAACATCATTTATCATTTCAAGTGCTTGGCTTTGTCTTATCCCAACCACTACTTATCCACAAATAATTAAAAGAATTTAAATATATAATTTTTTCTAAATATTGAGAACATACTAGCAAACTCTAATAGTTTTAAGTTGATCTAGGTGAAGTTGGTAGGATCTATAAACACAATTTCTCTATAGTTGAAAATTTCTAATCTTTTTTTTTGTTTACAGAATTTGACGAATGTTCATTTTAAGCATGATGTGATTCAGGTAATGCTGGATTGTTTTGGTATGATTCTTCTATTTGTTCTTTATTAGTGCACGTGTGGTCCAATTGTCCTTTGCTATGTTTGTCAAAATTACTGATATTTTGACCTCTTTAATCTATCGTGAGTGCATATTTCCTTGAGTTCATAGATTTTGTTCTTAAATTTAAATTTTTAGCTAATATGTGAGCTCATAAGATGATATGATAATCAACCATGAACTAAGATTTCCAGTTGATAAGAAGTTATATATCTATATGATTTAATGGCTTTTTTTTTTTATGAAGTCTTGAATTTTCTCCCCTTGATATTTGTATATTTCTTGGATAAGGATTTTGACTATCTAAAATATTCAATTATGTTGGTGAAATTCTGGTCTAAGATGCATTTTAAAGTTAGATTAAAGGTAGCATGCAAGAACATGCTAACTTAAATATAATCATTCCCTTACGCTATCTAGCTACAAATATTTTTATTTTAATTATTGATCCATGTTTGTTCAATACATGCATTAATTAATTAACAATCTCCATGGGCCCAGGTCTTTACCACTCATTTATGGCTTGAATATTATTAACATTCTTATGTTTCTCTATTTTGTCATCTCTATTTGATAGAAACGCTCATGATTTTTGTAAATATTCTTTGAATGACAAATGCAAAGAGTTTGAATTGGACTGATTGCATACTTGCCTTTAAACAAATTGGTATTAATATATTTAGTAAAAATGAGAATCAAGAAACAAACAAATCCCAATAAGCTATCTTTTCATTATAATGAGTGGCAGCTTTCTATTATAAACAGTGGTTTGTCAACTCTTATGTCATTTAGTCCAAGAAGCTATTACTTCAGAATGGCTCATCTTGGTCCAAAAACAGATGATGACAATAAAGATGGTTGATAGATACAATTCGACAAATAATGTAACCAAAGTATACGTACTTATTTATTTGAATCATTTTGATAAATTAATTTCAGTTTAAGCATTTTATGAAAGAAATTCTTGCCAGTTATATATCAACCATAACAAAGACTAGCATCTATATAGATTTGAATTGTCAAGTTGTTAAAGAGAGAACACGCTTGGTTGATCCACATTTGAGCATAATATGCATTGATTTCCAGAGTCACCCATCACCACTGGGCTATTTATTATGTTTTGAATGCTTTCAAGTGTAATTCATACGTTATTTTAGACTATTCCACTTGTTTTAATTGCTTTCAACTATTATTGATATAGTGATTACCATTATTCATGCTGTTTTATATGCTTTCAATTAGTTTTTGATATTTGAAATGGTGCATAACATGCTATTTTAAAGGCCTTCAATCAGTTTTTGATATGTAGTTTACTAGTAATGGTTTTTAAATGGTTTTACTCAGTTTTTAATATGTTGTTTGCTACTATTCATGTTGCTTCAACTTCTTTCAATCAGTTTTTGATTTGTCTTAATTCAACATAGAATATTTTTGGAAGGTTCGTAATGCATGATTAAGATGAAGTGGTTGATCATGTGTTGTTTTAGGCTAACTTTGTCACGTTCTGATTTTTTTTTTTGGCATTATGAAATTCCTCAGGCGTGAACTTTCTATTGAATTTGCATTGTTCTTGATTTGAGATGTCTTATTTTCTACATTACAAATCTTACCTTTTTTTTAACCCACAATCAAATTTTAACTTATTTGTTTTTTTAATGAGTTTATGATTAACAAATTGCTTATATCTTATTTATAAGGCTTTAGTATATAGAATCTTTTACTAATTCCTTTTTGGGAAATGACTTTGAGTTTAAAGTTAAATTGTGCCTGTTTTGGATTTGCTTCCAAATCTTTACACTTTTAAAAGCTTTAAAGGGATAAGAGTTCTTTTACATTTTTTTTTTGTTTAGAAAAATCCTTCATATATATTATTTTTTATATAAGATTTTTTTTGACAATTATCAGCCATAAAAAAGACTAGCATCTCCATATATTTGGACTGTCAAATTATTCAAGAGAGAGCACACTTGGTTCGTGCACATAGAACATAATCTGCATTGATTTTCCAGAGGTCAGCATCGCCACTTCCTATTTATTATGTTTTAAATGCTATCAAGTGTTATTTGTATGTTATTTTTTACTATTCTAGTTGTTTTAATTGCTTTCAAGTCTTATTAATATTGTGATTATTACTATTCACGCTATTTTATATGCTTTCAATCAATTTTTATACTTTGAAAAGGTAACTGATGTGATATTTTAAATGTCTTCATTCAGTTTTTGATATGTTGTTTGTTACTATTCCTACTATTTCAACTACTTTCAATCAGTTATTGATTTGTTTCAATTGAGCATAAACTATTTTTCTTATGTTCATTATGTATAATTGATATCAAGTGGTTGACGATATGCTATTTTAGACTAATATGGTCATGTTATTTTTTTGCATTATGAAATTCATATTGTGTTCTTTCTATTGAATTTGCATTGGTCTTGATTTAATAATGCCATATTGTTTATATTACAAATCTTGCTTCTTTTTTAATTTTTTTTCAAATATGCCATCAAATTTTAACTTAATTAGTACTCCATCCATAATAATTACCAACTTAGTCATACCATTTAAGTTGAAGAAACTTAGTAATAGAAAGAAAAATGGAAACCAAAAATTACAGCTTGTTATAAATGTTGAAATAATTGAAAAAGCTATATATATCATAGCAAACTCAAAACTTACTTGTATCCGCAGGTGTACTACCTACTCCAAGGAATGGATAAATCTTGGATATGGAAGGATAGATTGTCCAAGGAGTATGTAAACGGGGTTGATAATTTCCTAGATTTTGCAACTACACACAATCCCAACATAAATTTCTTTAAGTGCCCATGCAACACATGTCGTTGCTTGGCCTTACACAATCCAAGCGAAATTAGAAACCACTTATTCTTCAATGGGTTTGACACAAACTACCAAACTTGGATTTGGCACGGGGAAGCCAATCCACTTACGGAACCCAACAATGTCAACTCATCCTTTAATGAATGTAATAATTTTCTTGTGCAAGATACCATAGATATGGTAAATGATGCCTTCAAATACTGTGACAATGACCCTAAAACCTTGAAAAACTTACTTGAAGATGCTGAAAAGCCTTTGTACCCAGATTGCACAACTTACACAAAATTGTCTACGTTGATGAAACTTTATAGCATTAAAGGGAAATACGGTTGGTCAGACACTAGTTTTTCAGAATTGCTTAATGTCATACACTCAATGCTACCACCAAACAATGAAATGCCTTCATCCATGTATGAGGCAAAGAGAGCAATGGTTTCATTAGGGTTGTCATATGAAAAGATACATGCATGTCCTAACGATTGCATTTTATATAGGAAAGAGCATGCATCTTCAACAAGTTGTCCAACTTGTGGGTTGTCAAGGTGGAAGAGAACTAATAAATCATCTACATCTAAAAAAGACATTCCAGCCAAAGTTTTGTGGTACTTTCCTCCCATTCCAAGGTTTAGGAGGTTATTTCAATCTTTTGAGGTTGCTAAAAACCTAACTTGGCATGCTAATGCAAAGGTTATAGATGGTAAACTTAGGCATCCTGCTGATACACCATGTTGGAAGTTAATTGATAGTATGTGGCCTAGTTTTGGAGCTGAAAGTAGAAATCTTAGATTAGCTATTTCAGCTGATGGAATAAATCCGCACAGTACCCTAAGTAGTACTTATAGTTGTTGGCCTGTGGTAATGATGACATATAACCTCCCTCCCTGGTTGTGCATGAAGAAGAGATTTATGATGTTGACTCTCTTGATATCGGGACCACGACAACCCGGCAATGACATAGATGTTTACTTAGCACCATTGATAGATGACTTGAAACTTCTATGGGAAAAGGGTGTTGAGGTCTATGATTCTTATAAAAAAGAATCTTTTAACATGCGAGCGGTGTTGTTATGGATAATAAATGACTTTCCAGCCTATGGTAACCTTTCAGGTTGCTCAGTAAAAGGCTACTATGGTTGTCCAATATGTGAGGAAGAGACATTTTCATGTAGATTAAGGCATGGCAAGAAAAATATCTATCTGGGTCATAGGCGATTTCTCCCTCAAAAGCATCCCTTTAGAAACCAAAGAAAGGCATTTAATGGTCTCCAAGAATTTGGACTTCCTCCTAAAGTGCTTAGTGGAGAGGAAATTTTAGATAAACTTGGAGCTTTTGTTAACACTTGGGGAAAGAGTAAGGAAAAAAAATGGAAGAAACTTGACCCTGATGATATCCAATGTTGGAAGAAAAATTCAATTTTCTTTACTCTCCCATATTGGAAACACCTATATGTTCGTCACAATCTAGATGTTATGCACATTGAAAAGAATGTGTGTGAGAGTATCAATGGCACGTTATTAAATATTCCTGGGAAAACAAAAGATAATCTCAACTCTAGATTAGATCTTGTTGATATGGGTTTAAGGAAAGAGTTACATGCAACTATTACAAACAATCGGACATATTTGAATTCTTCTTGTTACACACTAAGCAAGAAAGAGAAGCAAGTGTTCTGTCAAACATTGCATGACCTTAGAGTCCCTTTTGGATATTGTTCCAATTTTAAGAACCTAGTATCCATGGATGACTTAAAACTCGTTGGTCTTAAATCCCATGATTGTTATGCTCTCATGCAACAATTACTACCATTGGCCATAAAATCTGTGTTGCCCAAGCATGTTAGGTATGCTATTACAAGATTTTGTATATTCTTCAATGATCTTTGCACCAAAGTGGTTGATGTTCCTAAGTTAAATACAATACAAAGTGACCTTGTCATTACCTTGTGCTTACTTGAGAAATACTTTCCCCCTTCTTTTTTCGACATCATGGTACATTTAACTGTTCATCTTGTTGGAGAAGTAAGGTTGTGTGGGCTAGTCTATCTTAGATGGATGTATCCTTTTGAGAGATATATGAAAATTCTTAAAGGGTATGTCCGAAATAAAAATCGTCCTGAAGGGTGCATTGCTGAGTGTTACATTGCATCTGAAGCAATTGATTTTTGCTCTGAGTATGTGTCTACTATTGATGGACCTAATGACAATGATGGTCCTTTGCTCGGGGGTCGGGTAATTTATATTGGACTAGATGAATGGGCACAAGCACACCTTTATATCTTGCAAAATATGGAGGAAGTCCAACCTTACATTGAGTAAGTATCTAATTTCCTTAATCTTATACTAATAACATCTTCTTTCCTTACTTGTTTTACCCAATACCAACTAATCTTCTTCAATTTTGGTAGTATGCATATGCAATGGTTGAAGAAGCATTTTCCAAGACAAGTGAAAAATGCAAAGTGGCTGCAAGATGAGCACAATCGTACTTTTATTGAATGGTTCAAAGCCGAGGTTAAAAATGCATAGAAACCATTTATGCACAAAGCTTTTCAACTTAATTCAAACTTTGCTTCTATTAAATCTGAATTCTTGTATTTCATAATTTGTTACTAGGTCGAAAAAGCATTAAATAATGACGACCATGTTTCTCCAATCTTGAAATGGTTGGGCCAAGGTCCTCGTCCTTATGTGACAAGCTACTCTGTTTATGTCATCAACAATTGTTACTATCACACACGAGATCATGGGGAAAACAAGGTTCACCAAAATAGTGAAGTGAGCATTGTGGCTACAACAATGCAGATTGCAAGTTCGAAGGATAAAAATCCAATTGTAGGAGAATTGTGTTTTTACGGTGTGATTAGGCAAATATGGTCTTTAGATTATCACCAGTTTTCCTTCCCTGTGTTCAAGTGTGATTGGGTTGACAATAATGGGGGCACTAAAGTAGATGAATTTGGCATGACATTGGTAGATCTTGCTCGTATTGGCCACAAATCATATTCATTTGTTCTAGCCTCACAAGTGAAGCAAGTATTTTATGAAACAATTGATACCTTTGAGGATGATGAAAGTGGCTGCATTAGAGAGGATTTGGAGGGTATTTGGGTTGAGAACACAACCTTGAAATGACACGCATGGTAATTGTTTATTATATGTAAGTATACTTATATTGTGTTTGCTTTTTTTTTTTAATGATTAATGTTTGGCTAAACTATAGGCAAATTGGTTATTTATTATTCTGATTATATTGTTCTTGCTTTCTTTCTTGTTGTATATATCACTAACAATTGGCTGGAAATATATTAATGTGGTTATAACATTGGAGTGAAATAGCCTACTAATTACTTTATGACCTTTTTTCCTTTGAAGACTGTGACAATGGCAGAAAATGGTGACAATGAACATATAGGAGATGATAAAAATGTCTAGCCACCAATACAGAAGCGTAAAACCAGAGGTATTTGTACAAATAAGAAGAACAACAAAGCAAATAAGGGGGTGAAACCAACCATTGAGTTTAACAGCAATGGACAACCAGTGGGAGACCATGTTGATAGTCTCATTACCACTGTTGGATGTTTAGCACGTCAAACAGTCCCAATTTCATGTAAGGATTGGAGACTTGTGCCACCAAAATTGAAAAAGGATATTTGGACTGAAATTCTGGTATATACTCGAAAATATTGTTGTTATCAATTTAGCATTTACTAAACTACTCTATTTATATGTTAATGCTTTCTATGTAGAGTAAATTTGAGATTGATTTGCGCTTCAAGAATAATTTGTTACATCAAGCTTGTAGAGCATGGACCTCTTTTAAGACTTGGTTGACTAGAGAATTTATAAGGAAAATTAAGGATGACTTCACTAAGTCAAAAGACCCTCCAGAAGACTATAAAAAATACATTAAAAAGCATGATTGGGATGCCTTTGTGGAATACCGTTTGACAAAAGAGTTTCAGGTAATAGTATAAAGTGTATAAAAGTTAATAAAGCATTTTTTTTTTTTTTGGTTTTGTTGTTATTTGATAATAAGAGTTTGTTGGTTGCTTTATTTTTTCTCATATGCTGGTTATTTGATAATAAAACATGGCTGGTTTTTTAAACTTTTTTGGTACATTGGTTATTTGATAATAAAGCATTGCTAGTAGCTACATTTTTTGTCGTATGTTGGTTATTGGATAATAAGCATTGTTGGTTGGTTCAACTTTCTGCTATGCCAGTTATTTTATAATAAAAGACTGCTGGTTGCTTAAAATGTTTTTTGCTATGCTAATTATTTGATAGTAAGGCGTTACTGGTTGCTTAATTTTTTATGGTTTGTTAGTTATTTGATAATAGAACATTGCTGGTAGCTTAATTTTTTTCTTGTATGTTGATTATTTGATAAAAAAGTGTGGCTCGTTGCTTAAAATAATTATTTTATTACAGTAAATGAATTATTTTTAACACAAATATGTTTTGAAAAACTTGTATTTGTTAGTATTAATCTTCATCTAATTTCATTGAAATAAATAAATGTGTTAATCAATGTATGGATTTGCAATATATGAAGATGTATAGCGTGGTGCAAAGGCAGAGAAGGTTCACAAACAAATATGATCATTGCACTGGTAGGTCTGGTTATGCAAAGTTGGAGCAACAAATGGTAAGAAAGTAGTAGTAATTGTTATCCTAGTTTACTTTTTCTCCAAACCATTTTGGATTTGAGCATCAACATGTCTTATTTTTTGAACATTTATCATTTTGTGTAGCGGTTAGAATCTGGAGACTGGAATACACCTATAGATCGTGCTGATCTATGGGTAAGAGGTCGAAAAAGAAAAGCCTCCGGTGATTACCACCCAAATGTGGTTCCTATTGTTGAAAAGATTGTGAGTACTTGAAATGGTTAATGGTTACTTTATGTTATTTCTATGAAAATGAGGTCCACTAATTGTAACTATTAAAAATTATGTGTTTTGTTGTAGGATGAGCTCAAATCACAAATAGAATCGGATGTCACTGACACAACTGAATTCAATGATATACTCTCACAAGCATTGGGCAGTGACGAGCATTGTGGCCGTGTAAGAGGGTTAGAAAAATTTGTGACACCTACATCTTATTTTTCAACTATAAAAGGTGATCATGAGAAGGATCGCCTTGTCAATGAGTTAAAGAGGCAGTTACGAGAAAGAGATGTTGAAGTAGCTAGGCTGAAAAGTGAAGTAGCTAATGCTAAGTCAGCTGCCTCTAGCAACAAAATGGAAATGGATGACAAGGATGTAAGCAATCATAAGTCAGAGGACTTCACCAACAACCAGTTATAGGTTAATCAATTTCCACAAAAGAAGGAACCAAATGTTGTAACACATGGAAGTAGTGTTAGCAAAGGCAAAAAGCAACTAAAATTAGAAGATGGGGAGAACAGTGGCAATGCAATGCCTCCACAAGAAAATTGTAGAAAGGTAACAATATATGTGAGCTTTGCTTATCTTTTGTAATTTATTTTCTAGTTAGTGTTTTTGTTTGTCAGTTTATTTAACATATTTTTATATGTATATTAGGGTAAATCTTGTAGTTTGAAATTGGATCCAAAAGGAAAACCAGTGGCCAGTGGTACAATTGTGAAGGATTTGAGGCCAAAAATGGTAGTGTCAATTGATGTATGTTTTGAGAGATATGCCCCACTCCCAATACAAGCCAAAGAGGATGAGCCAATAACACTATATGATTCAGTGGGAGATCATGTGGAATGGCCTGAAGATCTTGTCATTGTAACAAATGAGGTAAAAAGTAATCAACAATATCCAGTGCCT
>SNVD02010522.1:0-46974 GCA_013180625.2 Boswellia sacra
CTAAGATATCAATATATATACTAGGTGGCAGAGAATCATAGGTCATCTTAAGTGAAGCGTCAAGTACTGGGATATCTCTGAGTGTTGATTAGTTAATTTAGTTGGTAGTTCTTTTATGGTTGTAGAACTACAAAAGGTCTTGAGACTGGAAATTAGATTTCATTAATTTATAGCAAGATATATTGCTTGTTGGAAAAAAAATTTCAGAAAATAGAAAATTAGGCAATATCGCAACTATATGTTGATCTAAATGGTATTAAATCTTTTCATGTATTAGAGGAAAGCAAATTCAGCTTTTAACTCGTAGAAAGAGAAAGGATGTAAGCATTTTCAAGAAAAAGGCTTGCATCATGAAAGGCAAAGAGAGAGAAAATATCTCTGCTCAGTGGGTCCTCCAAAGATCCTCATCACGATTATGGCTTAAAAAAAGGAAAATGCCACTCTCAGTCAAAGTCAAGAGAAGTGGAAAATTATAAAAGGCAAGATTACTTGGAAAGATCTTTTGTCGTGGTAGAAAATTTCTTGTACTGCCGATGCCATTGCCACACTTCGAGTTCTTCCAGGATTTGAGTTGAGAATGTGGGGTTTGTTTTAGTATTAATACATCCGTGCGGGCCACTCTCCAGTTTAGTCTTTTGCTTTCGTGTGCTTTGGAGAAGAGACTTTTAATAGTCTCATTGATATTTTCCAGGTCGGTGTACAATTTAATGGTAGATGCATCATGCATGCAACAACTTTCCGTTTCAGTCATTTCTGATATATGATGCTGTCCATGACTCCCTCTTTGGGGGAAAATAGATAGTCTAATGGATCAAATCACTGGAAAAAGTTGTATTCTGAGGCACTAAGTATAGTAATCAAACATTAAATTTGTGGAAAATTATGAACTAAGCATGCTTTTCCAGGATGCTAGCGTTATCTCAGGAAGGCATTAATGAAGACTACGAAGATGAAATTAGGGATGATGGCATCTATTCTAGGCGAAGATTTGACGATGGTGAAACTAAAATTAAAAGCGTTTACCTTTAATATAATTTAAAAGCAAAGACTTGAAACTAATGCAGAAGAGTGCAATGGGTGGGGATGAAATATATCAAGTATTATGACGTTATTTAATTAGAATGATGACATGAACCTAACGCCAAAATTAATATATATGAAATTGATACAAATGAGATAAAATTAGAGAAACTCCAAGTACTTTCAATGTATTACATAACATAATGACGTTACGGATTAAAAAAATAATATCATAAGATGGAATTTTTTTGTTTACTGGCATTACCTTAGCCGACGTGATATAATATCATTGGTACGCTTTTGACGGGTCATGCTACAGTCCAGAAAATGTATGGATACAGCAGTCACTATTTATAAAAAAAGGTAGTAAACGGTAAGGAGAAATGATAAACGAGAGGGAGTAAAAAGAGTAAAACATGGGTACAGCCGCGTACATCAGCTGTACCCTAGCTTTCCCCGTGACTCAAAGTGAAGAACTATTGGAATGGGAGCACTTATTGTCCAATTAACTAAATAGTAATTAACGAAATTGAGAGGATGGGTTTATTTTCCAAATTCGAGCCTTTGACAAATTTAATAATGTTAAAAGAAATCAGGGCCACAAGCAGCATACACATGCATGTACCTGTCCATATCTCAATCTATAACCTATCGCATTTATATTTGTCAATGTCATTCCGTTAAATGTATTTACCAGTAGAATTATTTAATGATAGAAGTTTGACAATATTGGAGCCATAGCCACTACTTTGGAAGTTGGAAAAATCTCTATCAAAATGCATGAATCGTATAAAACTTAATTCAAGTATCATATTATGGGTGTCGATTAATATATGTTGCATTTGTAGAATTCTGTTTTTCCCTATTATGAAAATATGCCTTAATGGATAAAGCACTTCTATACACTCACCAAATTGCCTATCGTTGGATGAAAAATTGGGAAAACTAGTAAGATTAATTTCCCAAACCACGTTTTTAAAGGATATAATTTTTCTTATATTCTAATTGGAATAAATATGTCTTTCATCCTATATGGCAGCACGACCCTAGGATAATGGATTTTGCATTATTAGTCTAGTTGACGAAGACTTCGTCATTACTCCTATTATTGAGAATTTTTTGTTGACCAGATAATTCTATAATGAAGGCCTTACTTGGTCGACGAAGAACATAACTCCTAGTTTCACCACCAAAGATTCTCTCTCTCTCTCTCTCTCTCTCTCTCTCTCATCTCCCCCTGGTCAACGACATATTTTTCTCAACATTTCATTATCTACAATAAATATAAATTTTACTGATGACTTGGAGCTTGATCGATTTTCAGCATCAACACTTATAAAAGAGTGAGGATTTATGAATAAGAGAAAACCATTACTTTGATGGAAGGAATTGTGTTATATATGTATAAAGGTTTATATTGGAAAATTTATTTTTCTTTCAATGTTTGAGTAATTATAATATATTTTCTAAATGTTGTCCCTTAACAAAGTGATTTATATTTTATAATTTTTACAATAACTTTAAATTAAAATCACATGGTTAGTTAAAATAAAAAAGTGGAGATGCGTAGTAAGCAATTGTCAAGAAAAATTCTCAAACAATACAATGAATTAGTGGATTTACAAGAAAGATAGAACAAAGCTTAGACAAAAATTAGAAGGTCAAACCAAGTCTTCCCAGTCTTCAAGAGTATTGTTATTTAAACCCTGTAAAACTCGTTTTAAACTTCTATCCATAACTTTTTAAATTAGAAGAATATCTTAATTGATTAAAATTTAAAATAATATCTTAATATATTAAAATTTACCAAAAGGGGCATTTTCAATCTTCTGAGTGTCCTAAAAAGAAAGCTAATTTGCTTTCAGATTCATCTTTAGGGGTTGATTGTTTTTTTGTCTTAAATCTGATTATGTATGAATTAAAATGAAATTTGAATAGGTCTGAATATAAAAATTTAAATGATATGATTTTTTTTTATTTTAATATCTGACTTGAAATATCTGAAAACTAATGATTTTACACATATATCCCTATTTATATATTTTTTTTTACTTATGATTTATTTCACATAATAAAAATATTTGCATACAAAATTTTGTTATGAATTTAATTTATTTAACTATGTATAATTGTGTAAAAAAGTTTTTTTTCTAAAAGAATTCGATACATAAATAAGTAAATGACTGTAAAATAATTTTAAAAATATATAGAGAATCATAATATAAAATTAGAAATAAATAATAATATTCCAAAATTAAAATATTAGATTGTGTACAAACTGGTCATTAATGAATTTTTATAAGGACATTTAAGAGAATTAGAGGAGCAATAAATGATTTAGACATTTGTATTCAGATAAAAGCTAGAATTTTTAGCTTTTTTTATTTAGACGAAAATGTCTTATATTAAGTTTTAAGTCCAAAAAACAATCATCATGAAATATCTGAAGTCTGAGAATAAGTTAAATTCAGACTTAAGACAAAAAAACAATCAACCCCTTAGACAGCAAACTAACAAAAATAATAAGTTATTTTTTTCATCAACCTCAAACAATTTCAAAACTAAAGGAATTTTATGAATTTAAGATGGTTTGAATTCTTATATTAATCTATAAGATTTGATAAATAAGGCCAAAAGAAAACGTATTCAAAGAGTGTTTGGAATATATGAGATTTGAAAGTATGGTTAGTTATACGCAATATAACAGTAAACTATAATACAAAATGATACAAAAGGATTTACGTGGTTCAATTATAAAAACTTACGTCCATAGACAGCTTAGAGCTGCAATTCACTAAGTTCTTGTTTGTATAATCTTTAGGTGCGTTTATAGTACTTACTCACTCTCACACAGTAACCTAATCTTTGTAAAACAAAATCCCTTCAAGATCTTTAACTCTAGCGATACTGCCTATTCTCTATCATTGACAACTTAACAAGACACTGTTAAGTAAACTGTAACAACGTTGTTTGATGTTGAATTACATAAACACTCAACTCCCAAGTTCTCTCCAGTGTATACTAACTCAAACAGATATAAACAAAATTCATGCACGATCACAACCTCTTATACATGAATAAATCGCTTATAAAACAAAATCAAAGAAACATTCCAATTTTGCATTGAAGCTCTGCTCAATAATCTTGAAATGCCTTAACATACACACTTATATATAAGTTACGTGAATATATCTTGTAGAATCTCAATCAAACTCAATTGATAAGAATATGATAATAATCAATAATATAGGAAGTGTTATAAATAAACTCCTAAGTAAACTAGGACATAAATAAAAGATACTCCTAAGTGACCTAGGATACTAAAATAATATCCTAATCTAGAGAGATATTCAATAAGAATCAAATACTTTCTAAAATAGACTTCTAAAAATAGTAAAATAAAAAATAATATAACACAATGTTTGAACCACAAGTTTGTCTAAAATAATCATGCTCATGGCATATGTTAATGTGTCACGTTTGACACTAACAGAATCTTTTGTCAGATTTATGCAATAGTTCCAATAAATATGGGATGCTCAATCTGTGCAACGAGACTGCCATAGCAAACTAGCAGTCAAGGTTGTATTTTTGTTCAAGTTTAATTTCCCTAATAAATTTCACACATTTGAATAACATAAAAAGCGTAATAAAACATCAAGATTAAAGATACAAAGGATGAATATAGAAGATGGATAGAGAGATGAACAAAAATTAAATGGAAACAGGAGTGCATGATTTAGAAGAAAAAAAAAAGAATGAATTTGTAGAAAGAGCTATTTTTGATAGAATAGGTTTACAAATTCAAATTATGTAAAAAGCTGTAAAGTGGTGCTTTATGCTAATGTCCCCCACTACATATTAAGCTATAGGAGCCTTAAAACCTTTCTTAATTACAAATATATCCTTAATTAAAATTACCTAAAAACAAATTAGATGGAAATCAACCACCTTAACTTTATTTATTTATTTTCTTCACAAAATCTTTTCATGCCCACATATTCATCATCAATAAGAAAGATGAAATTATAACTAGGAAAAATAGATAATATCATCTTTCATACCTTTGAAATTTAATAAGTGCCAATCATTCTTTTCATCCATTTTTGGATCTCTAAATGTGGATGTTTGATTTATACTCCTGAATAAGTTACAAATGTCCTTTCTCTTTCAAGTTGCAACAATATTAATAAATATTCTATAGTTTTTAGATGGTTTAAGTCCACTTTAGATAAGCAAATTATATAAATCATATTTGATGTCTACTAATAATGAAAGTGAAAAATCAATAAGAAACAAAAAAAGAAAGATATCAAAAATTGTAATTTATATGTTCCTTATAATTTTTTTAAAAGAGCTTCTAGAGAAGATAAATTAAAGAATGAAAGATGCGAAAAGAGGAGTTAAGTATTCATATGGTCAGTAGAGAGAAATAAATTAGGGAGAAAAATAAATGAGTGAAGGATAATTTTATAATTAATCAGGGTGTTATTAGAAATATATTTTAAAAATTAATTCTAAATGTGGTTTAGTTAGACTTCGAACTCTTTATTTCAATGGTCGAGACAAATTGCACTGCTCTATTTGAAGGCCTAGAAAGAGATTTGATAACATTTATATAACAACACATATTTCTCAAATATCATTTTTAGGAAACTATCAGGAATAGCCCTCATTTAGGGGGCCTTTTTATTTTTAGCCTCTCCTAGAAAACTTTTTAGCACACTAGCCACAAACCCCCAAAGTTACACAAATACCTCTCATGCAATAACTTCTCTAACTAACTCATAACCATCACCTTAGCTTTCTCTCTAACAATTCTAACTCCCAAACTAGCTGAAAAGAATTAAGAAAATTAAATACCACAAATCAAACTCTACATTTAACAACTAAGAAATCAAAAAAGGAAGAAATCGGATTTGGAGAGCTTTGGAAACAATTTAAGATAATGTTCTTCTCTAACTAAGCTTCAACTCCATCTTTTTGACATTTTATCAAGTTTTAAACATAAAAATCCATCCCACATGTGTATAAATAAATGAATAATTGCTGGAAAAGATATATTTAGGTTGTTTTTGCAATTTCACATCTAAAAACTTGGTTCCTACGAATTTCTGGGCTAGAAATCATGAATTCGACAATTTGACATAAATTTGACAACTTGACAATCGAACTGTCGAATAGTCGTCAAACTTTAATCGAATTGTTGAAGTCACATTGAATTTCTGTCGGAGTTATATCAAACTGTCAAATTGTGCATCGAAGTTTGCCATCGAACAGTCGATTAATTGTCGAATCAATTGGACAATGTTAATGAATTTTATTCACTAATTTATTTACCTTAAATATAATATTTAATTAGTTTTTGAGTAAAATAAGAGGAAAAATAATGTGATATTTTGGTTAATTACAGATTTTTGGAATATAATTTGATTCATAATAAAACACAGCAAAAATAGAAGTAAAAAGGGCTAAAAGAGGAAAAGTGTTGGATCTCCAAATCAGAGACTTGGCACTCTAGCACTAGTTAGACGGCGCAGTGGTGCCATATCCAAAAAAAAAAAAGCTTTAGGAACCAGAAACCTACACTCCAGCATAAGAAAGGTGGCACTGCGGCATAAGATCAAGAAAAATCAGGACAAAAAAATCGAGACATCGCGATCCTATGCAAGACCAGCCGCGCTTCTATGCAAATGCGATTCTGGAAAATTTTTAGAATTCCTATTTCAACTTGGATTCAAATTCTTTCTCTTATAGAATATAAATAGATGTATTTTAGGACTTTTTCTATGCAAATGCGATTCTGGAAAATTTTTAGAATTCCTATTTCAACTTGGATTCAAATTCTTTCTCTTATAGAATATAAATAGATGTATTTTAGGACTTTTCTAGGTATCAGAGGCGTTATTAGAGGTGCTTATGAGACAAGGTAGCAGGCTACGACCCTTGGAGGCATAATTGAAGAGTGAATTTTGAAGAAAAGTCAAAGATCTCTATTTCTGTTTTTTCGCCTCTGCCCTCAATGATTTCTACTCGAGTTTTATGTTGTTTTTCTTTACATTATGAACTAAATTTCTTTTTCTAGGGTTAGGATGTAGCCAAGTTTTAATACTCCATTATTATGCAGCTTCTGGAGGAGCCTTTATAAAGAAAACAAAAAATGAGGCATATGATTTGATTGAAGAGATGGCCATGAACAACTACTAATGGAATGGTGAAAGAAATACATCAAAAAGGGCAGATGGGGTTCACAACTTGGATGAAATTGACTCTTTGAAAGCACAAATGGCTACACTGTCTAGATAACTACAAAACACACTATGATAGCCAATGCCATTCATATCCCAGTAGCTGTGTGTGAACATTGTCAAGGCAACAATCCTAGTGAAAGGTGTGAAGAAGGGAACCCATTCGGAGGACAAGCGAAGTAAGCTAGCTATGTTGATTACAACTGATCTATAAATAACCCTTATAGTAATACCTACAACCCAAGTTGGAGAAACCATCCAAATTTCTCTGAGGTAACCAAAATCCCATGAAACCTCCTCGACAACCTCTTCAACAAGAAAAGAAACCATCTCTAGAAAGAGGCCAAATTCTTTTCATAAATTCACATGAGATAGAAATATAATTGTGATTTGTGCAAACCTTATATCATTTCTTGTGCTTAATGGATAATTATAGGCCGTTAGATGAGACAGAGATGTGATTCTTCCTATAGTTAAACATCGTTATTGCTTGAGAAAGAATAACAACTGTCTTAGAGAAATTGGTTAGCAACAAGATTTATGAACCTTAATTAAATTGGATTGAATAATAGAGTGAATAGCTTAGGTGAAACCTAATACCCTAGAACTTAATTCATTGAATTTGTCTTAATTTAGTTTAGATATTGTTTTTCTTTACTTAGTGTTCAATTTTATTCTAGTTATTTAGTTAATTAATTCTTTTAAGTCTATTATTTAAATTATATTATTCAAATAAAATTATAGTTAGATTAAGTTTAGTAGTTAATAGCCAATCTCGTGCAAATGATACTCACTCATTATTATATTGCTTGTTACGATTCTGTCTACTTGTAGATTTTTGCATTACAGACAATTCGACTGTCTCTTATCGGACTGTCGAATTTTTTGACAGAAAAGCCTATTTTGAGTAGTTATTAGGGAATTTTTTTTGCATTTTATTGTCTTTCATTAATTCTTGGACATGTTTGACTTCATAGATAGACGATATCAGATTTGCTCTATTCTTTGGTGGTAATTGGGAGGTTTTACCTAATGGGAACTATGTTTACATGGGCGGAGAGGTGTTGTCATTATTGATTTTAAGAGATTGTTTGTACGAACAGTTTTTGTAGCTGATATGTGAAGAAATTGGGTTAGATTGCCATATAACAAGGTCGAAATTGAGTGCCCAGTATGATCTTAGGAGGTATGTTAGGCCTCTTCCAATAAGAAATAAGCGTGAATAGAATTTTTTAATTGGAGATAGTTTGAAACATTTGAGTGAATACACACCATTATTTATTGAGGTTGAGCGGCCCGGAAGTCGACCATCTAGATCAACCATTGGTAATCGTACATAACATGTTAAACTGTCAAAAAGGGAGGCATTTGACCAACATGGAGAGTGTAGCTGTCGTAATCCACTCACCACCAATGTTGGTGGTGCTGTTAATGAAAATGATGATGTTAATGTCGGTGGTGATGTCAATGTTGGTTGTGATATTAATGTTGGTTGTGATGGGGCGTTGGAGGCATTGGTGTTAATATTGGAGGTGATGTTAATGTAAGATGGGGTGGTTCATTCGGGGTGAGTGTTCTTGACAGCCTTAAAGAAGAATTTGGAAAGGTATCAAGAGTAAGGGACAATTATGAGGGTGTTTATGTTGATAATGAGGGAGAAAATGTTGTAGATGGGGTAAACGGGGAACCATTTGTTGAATGAGGGGGGTTGACATAGTGATGACAATGGCGCGGGTGGATTGCATCTATCGAATACTGAAACAAGTTTCGTTAGCCAGATGGATGCCGGTACCTCTTACCATGTCAAGTTTGATCCGATACTACAAAGAGTGGAGGACATCTTTCGACTCATGCCTCCGTTACTACCATCCACATGCGAGGTTCAACACGAAACCCATGAAATTGATAGCGGCGAAATATTGGTGGGGCAAATAATTGGAAACAAAACCGAACTTCGTCACAAGTTGGGGAACATGTCATTGCAACATAACTTTGAGTTCAAGGTAACACGGTCAACAAATTCACAGATGGAAGTTACTTATCGTGATGAATGTTGTAAATGGCATTTGAGAGCTACAAAAGTTAATGACATTGATTTTTTCAAATGAAGGTGTTCAACAACAAACACATATGTGAAGTTATTGGTCTTAATGCTGAGCAAAGGCAAGGAAGTGCTAATCTCATTGGAAAACATTAAAGAGAAGTTTGTGAATGACTCAAGAATATATCATCCAAAGGAAATTATTGTGGACGTTAAAAAAGACCTTCACATCACAATAAGCTACCAAAAGGCTTGAGGGGCAAAAGAGGTAGCCTTAAATCAACTTCATAGAACCATAGAAGAGTCATATGCTCTATTGCCTTTATACTCTTACATGGTTAAGTAGAAAAATTCTGGAACAGTGACTGCACTTGAAGTTGATCTTG
Organism: Boswellia sacra; assembly: GCA_013180625.2. NCBI lineage: Eukaryota > Viridiplantae > Streptophyta > Magnoliopsida > Sapindales > Burseraceae > Boswellia > Boswellia sacra. The sequence continues at coordinate 9,696 of SNVD02010522.1, forward strand.
ATAATCACTTCAAATATTATTTCATGGTATTAGATGCATCAGTTAATGGTTTCTTGACATCGATTAGACGAGTTGTGGCTGTTGATGGCACATTCTTGAATAGGAAGTATAAAGGCATATTGCTCACGGCATAATGTTTGGACGACAACAATAAGATTTTTTTCATTGGCCATCAGATTCGGTCATTTAGAGAATAATGAATCATGGAGTTAGTTCATGTCGAGGCTTCACAGTGTGATTGGACATGTCGAAAACCTAGTTATCATAGCAGATTGACATAAAAGCATCGCTAGGGCCATGTTTAACATCTTCCTGCATGCCATATTTGGGATTTGCATGCATCATTTGGAGCGTAATCTAAAGACAAGGTTCAAGAACAGCTACCTTCCCGTAGCCTTTATTAATGCAACCAAGTATTATGGGATGATCATTATTATGTTAGAATACATCAAATTAGTAACTACGATATATACTGGTCATACATTATCACATGGATAAATAATACTTATCACACCAGTATTAATATGAACTTTTAGGCCATGTTTGGGAGTGTGAGAAAAGGTGGGATTAGGACAATTTTTTTAAATTATGTCCAAAGCCTTGTGTTTGGCTCATTTTGAAGGGAAACAGGCTAGAACAAAATTTTGTCCTCAACCACTTTTAGTCCCGATTTTTCAGGACTCTTTTGTTCTTTTTCTAAAATTAAATATTAAAATAAAATAAATAGTTATATTATCATATTATTAATAATTATATTAAATAATTTATATTTTAATTAAATAATAATATAATAGTAAATAAGTAATTAAAATATTAATGCATAAATATTAAAATAGAATATATAATATTATATTATTAATAAATATTTAATTACAATAAAAATTTCTATTATCATACCATTAATAATTATCTTAAATAATTTAATTTTAAAATTCAAATTATAACAAATAATAATAAAAAATAAATTAGTAAAATATCATAAAATAAATTTATTACATAATAAATAATTTATTATTATATAAACTATTATTATGCAATTAATAATTTAATGGAATTATAATATTATAAATATAATATGATAAATGTGCTTATATTATATTATTAAATAAAAATTAATATAATATTGGATAATATTTTATAAATAAGTAAATTAATTTTGAATAAAAATTAAACAAATATATGTTTTAAAAAAAATTTCTTAAAAATTATCATATAATAATATAGTCCAGTTTCATATTGTACTGAACATAAGACAGTACTATATATAGTCCAGTCCCATATTACACCAAACATAAGGCAGTACTATATATAGTCCTTGTCCCAAATTTTACTCCCAATCCAGTACAGCTCTAGTCTAAGTCCTAAACATAGTCCAGTCTAGTCTCAGCCTCAAACGGGGTCTCATAGTATGCTCTGAGTTTTGAAAATTATTAGGGGAAGATACTTCATGATTAGGTGGCCTGAAAACCAATTTCACCTTTCCATTTAACATAACATGAATTTTTTTTTACCTAATAACATTATATATTGGAATCATATCAAATTTGCTAGTTTATAAAAACAATTTTTATACCACTTATCTGAACATCCATTCATATCACATATTAATGCAATTAAAAGCATTCATAGAAAAAAAATATCATACATATGGTAAATGCTATTTTTATGCAATTATTTAATTGCTAAAATTTATGGTGCTCAAATTCAGCTAATCTCTAGTTCCTGTAGCCGATCACCTATTCAACCTCTATTTATAAAATTAATTTCAAAATAAATATACAACTTAATGTATACTACATTTTATAAAATAATAATTCTAATTCTAAGATTTATTATATCTCATTATTATTGGTTAAATAACATTAAAATTCTGTCTATTTCTTTTTTCTACTCCTCTTCCTCCTTTTTTTCTCTTTCCTAATAATTATTTTTCTTTTTACTCTCTTCTTTTTATTGGGTTCTCCCTTCTCTCTTCAACTGGGCTCTCAGTCGAATAATGAAAGCAGAGCTGACCTAAATTTAAAGGTTTCAACTGCTTGAAACCATGCAGCTTAAATGTTGCATGCTTCTTTAACCGTAATAGACCAAGAGAAGCTGGTTGCATAAGGCATTGAAAATTCACTTCTCGTTGAGCACTTTTTGAAGCAAATCAAGCAAAATCATAAAAGGGTCTTCCTATATAAACAGTAGTCCTATTATTGATATGCCGGTTTTATTAGAAACTTGATTGATCACTCACGTCTTAGCTAGAACTTGGAAAGGAAAGAAATGAATCTATTAGTGCCTTAGACCCACACATATCCTTCGATAGAGTGAAAGGAAAGAACAAATTCTTAAGATAAGCTATTCTTTTTAAGGGAAAGAGATCATCTATATTTATTTAAAGCCACGTCGTTGCACCCATCAAGTCAGAATTGCTTCATTGGTCAATTTCTGTACTATATTTCCTTGGGCCGATTGCTAGTTGTGTGTCACGAGCTTAGAGTTTGCGTAGCACGCTCGTGCAGTACTTAGGCAACTTGTTTGAGATGTTGCACTTGCTCTTCAAGGGTCGTGTTATATACCACAATATCGTCTAAGTATATCACCACGAACTGATCAAGAGGGATGGAATAACTTATTCATGAGGGTATAAAATGTGGCGGGTGCATTGGTGAGCCAAATAACATGACAAGGAATTCATAAGCATCATACCTTGTGACTCACGCTGTCTTCGGTTCATCGCCCTTGGCAATGCGTACTTGGTAGTATCCCGATCTTAAGTCAAGCTTTATGAAGTACCAAGCTTTCCCAAGTTGGTTGAATAACTCCGCAATCAAAGGTATCAGGTAGTTGTTCCTGATAGTGATATTGTTGAGTGCCCAATAGTCTATGCACATGCGAAGAGATCCATTGTTCTTCTTTTGAAAAAGGATTGGGGCATCGTATGGAGCTTTGGAGGGTTGTGTTGACCCAGGTATGGCAACCCAAGAGGGGGGGGGGGGGGGGGGGGGAATTGGGTTTTTATTTATCAAAACGGATTTAGAAAACTTTTCTTGAAAGATCAAAATTATTTAAGTCTTTCTTTGAGAACAAAGGTGAAGAAGATGAAATTAGAATTTATCAAAGATGTAATCAAGAGAATAATAATAATGAACAATCACAAGTGCAAGTAAATGTAAAGAGGAAAGGGATAGAGAGAGTGCAAACTCAATTTACGTGGTTCGGCAAACCTTGCCTACGTCCACGGGCTCCTAGCTCCACGAGCTAAGCTTTCCACTAAGTTGTAGAAATCTTTACAACTTGCTTGATGAACAACCTCACCAAGACTTTTTCTTCCAACTCTTGATAACACCACACCAAGAGTTCTTCTTGATGAACCTCACCAAGGCAACTTCCTTCACCTTGATAGTTCTTCTTGATGAACAACCTCACCAAGGCAACTTCCTTCAACTCTTGATAACACCACACCAAGAGTTCTTCTTGATGAACAACCTCACCAAGGCAACTTTCTTCAACCTTGATAACACCACACCAAGAGTTCTTCTTGATGAACAACCTCACCAAGGAAAGAGTTCTCTCAAGGATAACTTTTTATCCTTTACAAGAATATCTCACTCTCACCACAATACAAGAATAAGGATAATTTTTACAACAAAAGTATAACTCTCTTCAAAGAGTAGATAAAGAATATAAAAGCTCTCTAGACTTGATATTTCTCTTGTTTTTTTGCTTGATAAATGCTTCTCTTGCTCTTGCTGATTGCATGGGAGAAGGGCTCCTTTTATAGGCAAATGAGATGAACTTAATCAAGTGAAGTCACCATCTCCAAATTTTCTGCCCACCATAAAAACCGTAATTTTGTCTGCCATTAATGTTCCGTTTGAAATTTAAAAATCTGTAAAACATAAAAGATCTTCACGTTTGAATAAGATTTCCAACGCATCAAGAATCAAGTCATTTGGATATCTGTAGCTCAAGATATGGCCAAAACACCATTCGGTGCTCATGTGACTTGATTTTTCTTCCTTGTGTCAGTCCACCGAATTGAATGATAATTCTGTCAGCATTCCGTTTGAAATTTGATTTTCTTCAAAAAATAAAAGATCTGCATATTTTAATAAGCTTTCCAAAACATTAAGAATCAAAGAATTTGGATATCTCTATCTTAAGATATAGCCAAAACACCATTCGGTGCTCATGTGAGTTGAGTTTTCTTCCTTATGTCAGTCCACCGACTTGCATGTCAATTATGTCAGCCTTCCATTTATTCAAAACATATGAAATGTGCCTCATTAAGTAAGCTTTCCAATGACATAAGAATCAAGTGATTTGGATATTTGTAGCTCAAGATATGTCCAAAAGAGTATTCGGTGCTCATGTCAGCTGCTTCTATTTGTCTTTCAATTTTCATAATGATTTGGACAACCTTACACTTGAAATTTGAATTTCTTTAAAACATATGAAATGTTATAAATTGAGCAATCTTTCCACAAGAATCACATCATTTGGACATCTGTAGAGAAATATATGACAATTGATTGAACATTACTCATGTGTCATATTCCTTGAATCAAACCTTGTTCTTAAACTTTGGTGCCTTTAACATGTAGTATTCTCCTTAGCTTCAATACTTTATTTTAATAAGCCTCTTCTTGATTTTACAGTTATTTCAATGATATTACTCTTGCACATAAATAAACATGTTAGTAAATCACAATGAATCAATATGTATTGTTATCATCAAAATTATCATGTAGCCTTAGGGCTAACAGGTTGGATATTGACACATCCAAAAATAGGATTCTCTCCTAAGTATAGAAGTGTCGAAGTAATAAACCTAGCAAGACCGGAGTCGATCCATGAGGAAGGAGATTTTGCGGTACAAACTAAAAGATGAGCAAATATAATATTAATAGTTTAAATAAATATCAAAATAATATTAACAAATATAAGTAAAGATGGTAGGTGGTACAACCGACCATTCAAATACAAAACAAGAATAAAAGGTGGTAAAACCACCCATAAAAATAGGAGGCAAAACCTACCATAGCAAATGAAAGAAAAAGTTTATAAGCAATAAACAAGAATACCTAAAATACAAAAGTAAAAGGAATTAGCACAATAATGATGAAAGCTAAGGTTAGAGTATCCACCCTTGATATATCAAATAAGAATAGACAACTCAGTTTTAACTCAATTGGAATCCACACATCAAGGAGGTTCCAATAAAAAGGTATGTCATTTAAGTCCAGTTTAGTTATATGAATTATGTTTGTTTCATTACCAGTATATATACCACTTCTTGTAAATGGGTTCAAGTATCCAATATGCCAATCACCATACGTCTATAATAAATCAAGGTTCCTAACTAGACTTGTGTCTGTAAGGAAGAACTATATGACATCTAGAAAGGATCCAAGCATTTGATGTGCCAATGATTGTTTACAATGGATCAAGAGCTCCACTTTACGAGTGGTGTCAAGATTGATTATGGAAATAAATATAAATCATATAGAATAAATACCAAAAGATTATGATTTAAGCACATATCAAAGGGTTAGAAAATCATTCTTCTCATATCAAGAGTTTCACCCTTTTACCTTAGCAAAAGAGAATTTAGCAAAACATTATGAAAGAAAGAAAACAAATTGCAAGAAAAGGAAGATTTATTAATAACATTATGCAAATAAAACATAAGAGAGAAAAACACAATAATAAGAGATCCCAACCAAAGCCAAGATACCCTAATGGGTCACAATGCACCTCTATTTATAGATACATTTATGGGCAAACTTGTCAAATTATAAAGGGACAATTGTAAAATATCTTGTTGACAATTTGGATCATCATGTGCACCGAATTTGACCACCAATTTTAGCATCGAATTAGTTAGAATTTTGATCACATGTCTTCATGAACGTTGTAGATATTTCTCTTAGCTTTCTAGAACATCTTGATTCATATGATTTAGATACGTATATCAAGAGATATGGTCAAAATACAAAGGCATGGTCAAGCTAGGCTGAAACTATAGATGGGTTCACTTTAAGCTCATTTTCGGTCCACTAAGAGCCCAAATTACATGATGCTTATGAAATATAATCTTGTAGATAATATAATCAGCTTTCCAACAAATCAATATTTGTACATTCTTATCTATAAATAAAAAGTTATGTCCATTTTACTAAACTTGTAACAAAAACCAAAATTAAGATGAAGTTAATTCAAAAGATGCAAAGGTTACAAATATGCTTAAGTTAATGAATTTAATGACACTATTAATGCAATATGATGAATTAAGCTCTTATTAAGCATAAATATTTAAGTATTCATCAGATTATAGCCTACATCTAATAGATATTGGAGTTGCCTTTTTAGCACGTGAGTTTAGGTGGCTTCATGCGGTAAGGCGCCATGGCTGGAGGCTTGGCACCGGGCTCCAACTCGATTTGATGGTTAACCTCATGTCTCGACAGTAACTTCTTCTGAAGTTCTTGGGGGATGATGTCCTTATATTCCTCAAGGATGGCCTGAACTTGTTTTGGCATAAGATCCTTGGCAATGGTGATGTCTTCTCCATCATTTAGTTCTCGAACGGTGGCAAGGAAGCTTGGATCCTTCTTCATTTCGTGTTTGAATTATAATACGGATAGCATCTTGCTCTCAAACTTGGATGCACGCCCCATTACAACCATGCATGATTGACTCCCATCAAGGATGCTAAGGGAGTTAGATGCTGGCATGGGGAAAGCATGGACTTGGTTGAAAAACTTCATGCCTAGCACCACTTGGAAATCATCCATGGGGATAATAGAGAAATCGAGATTCTCACTTCATGCACCCAATTGGACCAGTGTAGCTTGGCCATAACCATTATTGATTTGGCGGGTGGATTGGGATGTTTAATCCGTAAGAGACTCGGGCGCGAGTATGGCTTCATCAAGGTCACGCACGTCATGCATTTCAAGCTCTACCTTTGCCCAATCCTTAAGTCTGTCGAGGAAGTAGAAGAGGGAGTCCTTGTCGGATATGTCCTCAATCTATAGGATTATTGTTGTGAATTCCTTGATATAATCGCGGATGGTGCCACTTGGCTTCAAATGGTAGAGGTGACCCCTTGCCTCTTTTTCGGCATTGCTAGGAGAGAAGTGCTTGCGAAGTTCTCTATTGAAATCTTACCATGTATGGAGGGAGCAAATGCCTTTACCCGTATTGCCATGCTTTTGACGCCACCATAGTTAGGTTGCATCGTGAAGGAATGTAGATGCAATGTTGATCCTTGAAGTATCATCATGGATACCCGTGGCCTCGAAGTATTGCTCAAGGCCAAACAAGAGGTTCTCGACCTCGATGGCATTGTGAGTCCTATGGTAAGTGGCGGGGGTAGGCACTCGTATGTTACTTAGCCCACTAGCACTTGCGAGTTTCATGCTAGCTCGATCCCATCAGCGCCTCTCCCATTCCGTGTGAGTTTCCTCTACTTCGACAGGGATGGCCTGCAATTCATGCTCTACAAAGGTCTGCAAGCCATGGCGTTTTCGTGTAGGACCATGAAGCTCCTCCTTGTAAGCTTTGCTAAACTCGAGTATGCTGAACTTTGTGGCTTGAGTGATCTCCTCATAGTTTGTCTCTAGGCCTTCGAGACGGTTGTAGAGGCCCTCGTGGTGTTGTCTAAACTCAAGATAGCTTGCTCTATACTAACAAGACTCCAAGGCTTTTGTGAGTGGAGCTTTGGACCTGCCACGCCTTCCTTACGAGCGAGGTTGTTGAGGTTGTTCATCTTGTCCATGAACTTGCTCCTCCATTGTCACTTCAATGTTGGATGCCATGCTCTTGTACTCCAACCGTGCTTTGATACTAACTATCACGAGCTTAGAGTTTGCTCAACACGCTCGTGCGACACTTAGGCAACTTGAACCCAAAAGTTGCTAAGTAAGCCTTGATGTTGGCTTGCTTCACTTAAGAAGAAGCTTGAGAGACTTGGATCGTTGAGCTAAAGAGCTTTTAGGCAAAGTATAGAGAACTGTTGGAAGATGGAGACAAAAGTTGCTAAGTAAGAAAGCTTTTGTATTACACAAGAACTCTTTACAATTGCTTGATTACAACTTGGCTTACAATTGAAGCTTGGAGGGGTATTTATAGTAAACCTCCTTCTAAATGGACGGCTAGGATTCAATACATTCGATGATTAATATTTACACTTTAGAAACATCTACATAAATATCTAGATATTTACAAGGATATTTACATGGGACATTCTAGCACATACGCTTGCTAGAGATTCCTAGAAAATGGCTTAGGCCTTACAAGCTTTCTCGAATCTAGGCCAAGCCTTGCACATATATTTGGGCTACTCTAGCCAGCAAATTGGGTGGGCTGGAACATGTGGTTGTAGAACCATTTAGATGAAGAGGATAATTAAGCAATTAGGGATAAATTAATTAATTAGAACCTTTATTTGATTTACTAGGACAATTAATTAATTAACAATTCAGGTGATTAAACCAAATGGCTGTGTTACTCAACTACCCGAGAATATAATCAGCTAGTTAATTAGTGCCTATCTCTTAGTCTAGCTCTCATTGGTTAATTTTATATACAAAAGTCAAGTACAAGTAATATCAGACGTAGAAATTTCTAGACCATGTATGATACCCTGTTGGAAGTTTAAACAAAGCTTAAAAGGAATTAAAGTCCTTGTTAAAATAGAATTAGAGTTTATAGTTCCTAATTAATTTAGAAGTGATGGTAATGGGGGATTAATATTCCTAGTTAATTATGGATTATGATTAATTGTTTGGTTTATTTTAGAAATACTAATATTCATGGTTTGAGTAGGATTAGGATTGAATCTATTATATAAGTCTTCGTAATTTGTCAATTTCATTAAGAAGAATTAAGAAGAAATAAAAGAGTTAAGTAGAGTTCAAGAGTCAATATCTTCTTCTTCATTATATTCTTGTGTTTGCTTGATTTATTGAGTAATTATTCTCTAAGAAAGTGGTATTAGAGTAAGCCACATTCCAACATACCCTTCTTAGTGCAGTCGCCTTGCACAGGAGTTGTTTTCCAATGATGTCCAGGTTAATGTCAATGAGATGTATGTTCTCGCAAGGAGCAAGGGAACTGCATATCAAATTCGATACAGCGAGTTTGTTATACGTTCCTCTAATGTTCTTGAAGTAAATGTTATCGAGCTTCACTTGTGAGGGCTAAGCACACAGAAATTAAGAACAATCAAATCTGTAGTTAGCTGAAAGTAGCTTCCTTAAATTTCCTACTCAGAGTTACCTAGATATATACTTACCTTAGAAGTATTGCAATCATCTGATGGGCAGTATTCTTGATCTATGATTATGGGATTTGAGACATTGATTTGTGACAATATCTTAAATCGTAAATTATAAGCCTTGCTTTCCGGAGACCCCAACCAGGTCTTTATCCTAACTCCGTTCTGAGTGCCACTAATTGTGTAGTTTCTAATGTTGATTCCTACCACATCCTTCTCATTTTGGTGAAGTTTTCCAACACTAGCGACTTGGATTGTCAATAATTGGCATTATGCATGGAAAAGGTTCCCAATGTTAATAGTAGTGGACATACACATATTATATAATGGGTTAATTGCATAGACCCCCTTGGCCTTTTGACTTAATTTTGTATATATTCACTGTTTACCATTTTTAATAATCGACTACCCCTCACTTTTAAAAAATACATCATGGACACCCTTCCGTTAGATTTTTCGTTAAATACTTATAATTATGTTGAATATTGTAGGGTATAATAGTCATTTAATAATGCACAGCCAAAACATAATTTTATTGACATTTGAACTTGAGAAAAGACCATGATACCCTTTTCTTCAAGTATTTGACCAGTCAATCAAGAAACAAAAATTAACAAAACAATTTATTACAAAAAAATTAATAAAAATAAAAATTATTCCTCAAACACAACGAACGAGAGAAGAGAGGGAGAGGAGGAAGCGGGAATTGGGGGCGATTGGTTGAGGTTTGAATGAGGCAATGGCCACGAATACGGAGAGGGGAGGTGGCAGTGGTTGCGAAGAGGGAACGAAGAGGTGGTGGTGGTCGCGGTTTCTCTGTTCTCTCTCTTTCTCTCTCTCTCTCTGTCTTTGCATGGTGACACCTTCGCCCTCGCCTTCGCACAGTGGTGATACACGACCATGTATCAACAAAGCGACGGAGCGTGGTGGTGGTGCACGACAAGCTACGAGCAAAGCTGCAGTGCATTATGGTGGTGCGCGACCGGATATGGGCACAATGGTGGAGATATCAGGCGAAGAAGAAGAAGGGGAAAAGAAATAAGAAGAAAGTTGAATTTTTTCGAATTTTAAATTTTTGATGTCTACAAATTTCTGGCTTTGGAATTTCTGATTTTTGTGAATTCTTCGTGTTGATAAATTTTTGGGTGGATATGTGAATTTCTGTTGTTTATTTTTGGGTGGATATGTGAATTTCTGTCGTTTAGGAAGGTGGTGGGGCAGGATTTAAAGCTATTGTTCAGTTTCCATTTCAATCGATTAGAGGTGGGTTGGTGGCTATTGGGCAAGAAGACGACGATGGAAATGCAGGAGAAGAGAGTTTTGAGAGAAGATTTAAGATTTTTGTTTTGAATAGTATTATAATAACCAGTATTATAATAAATAATAAATTATGTGTACATTAAACAACTTAAAGGAGATGGAGTGGTGGTTAGAAAGCTATATAACTTTCTAGGAGGAATGGGTTTGAATCACATAAAAAAGAACAACTTAATTTTAAGAAATTTGTTCAAAGAGTATTTTAGTAATTACAAATAATGAATATACGAAATTAAGCCAAAAGACAGGGAGGGTTTGTGTGATTAGCACATTATATGATACGCATGCAATTTTATCACTCACTTTGATAACATGTGTGTGTGTATATTCATATACTATATATACACCTGAGTCCATGGCCTAGGCCACAATTAACATCGGAAACAAAAATATTGATGCTGCCAGGTCCAATGGAGACGAAGTCATCTCCAAGTCCAATATTCGAAGAAGTAATGTTGATATTAGTGGATTCACTAACATGGATGCCATAAGTGTTCGGACTATCCGCGGGTGCTGTAATGTTGACATCGTAAATTCCAGTGTTGTCACATTTCTTGAAATTAATATTGCTGATAGTCCCATATGCAACGTTTTCAAATTTTAACGACTGCACCAATCAAGTGAATTGTAGATTAATGTGCTGTAATCACCCGCGTAACTGTCTACCTGTTGGTACAATGATTTCCAATTCAGTTATCTAATGCAAGACAATATAACTTACTGTAATTAAGTCTTGCCATTTCTCCGACTGGCCACAGTTCTTCTTTTCCTAGGCTTCTACTCCACCCTGATATCTATTGTTGCTACATAACTTCCTCCGGTGAGTTTGAGACCTTGCATATCTTCGAACATGATCCAATAAGAATCATTGAAACCATTGAGGTTTAGTAGAGCCATCAAAGACCCTTTTGATCTCAACGCTCGGTGGCTGGTTGTTGTAGCAAGGGCCCTTAAACGTTGTTGGATCGAGAAGGAATGTACCTTTAGGTATGTATAATATGGAGTTTCCAGCAGAAGAACATAAAACATCCTATGCTGCTGCGAATGCCTACCAAAATGAAAGATAGAGGATGTCACTTCATTCAATTTAACTAGGATTACTCCTCCTATAGTTAAGCTAGCTATATACATTCCATAATCAATGGCAAATGTAGGATTAAGAAACATACTGAGCCACTCTCTGTCTTCCCGTCACCCAATGCTCCATGGTTTGAGACATCAAAAAATCCTGGCAAATTTGCTTACAGAAAATCAGCTGGCGGAACAGGTACTGCTGAACCTGAATTTTCAGTTACCACTGCACTTAAATTAAAACAGCTTAAATAACACTATAAGAAAATGGGCTTTTTACTGCGGGCCGTAATCGCGGTAAGAAACCTTATACGGCAGGCCTACGGCAGTTTAAGCTAGATGTATAAAATTACGCTTACTTTTTACAGCGGTTTTGACCCGCGATAAAACGGGTTTTACCGCGGGCTCCAGACCCACCGTAAAAATTCGTGGTATGGTGAAATTTTTTACTGCGGGCCGTAAATAATTTAACAACAGGCTACTGGTGCACGGTAAAACCTTTTTATTGTGGGCTCTTGGCCCGCCGTAAAAATTGGTTGAATCTTTTTACCGCGGGCTAGAGGCCCGTCATAAAAAGTGCCAAAAAAATTCGTAATTATTTACCGTAGGCTGTTGGCCCTTCGTAAAAAGTCCTTGTTGTTGGTTAACCGCGGTCGGGAGGCCCGCAGTAAAAAAGTTAATTTATTTTCATTTAGGTTCTCATATGTGATGCTTAGTTTGGTCCCCCATACCTTTAAAATTAATTTATTTATAATATTTAAGTTCTAGATTGAAGTACTTATCCAGATCATGCACTATAGCTTTTTAAGCATGAACAATAACGTATAGAAACTAAATATCTTAGTGGTGTGACTCATATTGACCTTCAAGATACATATAAGATTAATTTTGGCTTATTAACAAAAAGAAAAAAGGAACGACGGAAAAAAGAAATGCACAAAAGACTAAAACAAAATCATTATGGAAGAGTCAGTTTGCATAAGTTAGAAAGTTTTCCAAGAGCAGCTACAACAAACTACCCATTGATATCCCCACTAGAATTGTAGAGAAATCAGTGCCAAAACCATTCCAAAGAAATCTGTCAATCTAGGCAGACAAATATGCCTCCCGGAATCTATAGAGAAATTGCTTACCATTTAACGACTACAGCGAATCTTTATCTTTTGGCTATTTAGATCTAAGCCAAAGGCAATTTATATATTTTACCATGAATTTGCGCTAAATTTTTAATAAATAAACAAAATATTTTTGTCTAATGATTACTTATTATAGCCTAGGGAATGCCTCATAGCCATGGTGTATCTAAATAAACCCTGAAACTAACTATTTTTCCTAAACTTTAGCAGCTCTGTCAGCAGCATTAAATCAACCTTAAATCTTTCCCATTAATTGTATTCCTACGTCAATTTTTGAAGTTTAGATGCATTTTCCACAGCATATTTCGTCTTGAGACTTGAATACCACAAGCAAGAAGACTACAGAAAGCATCGAGCCAAGCCTTAGCAGTTTAAAGCCTGCTTCTTCCATCTTATACTAAGAATTCATTGCCCATTTTCACACTGTCACTTACCTGTAAAACTTTTAATGTCGATGCATAAGTTGAAGGCCTTCCAATCCCAAGTTCCTCCAACTTTTTAACCTAAAACATGTGTAGATTCATCAGTTGAAGGACAAAAAAGGAACGACAGGACAAATACATGAAAATAGATATTTCTGTCATTTTACAATCACAGCCAAGTTTGCAAATTTACATATTTAGGCTATATAGGTATTTGGTTAGTTGGTTAGGAGTTTTGAGGAACTTTATTGAGATTTATTTCAGTAAACCTAAGAAGATAGAACCTCTATTGAAGGTATCCCCTATCCATAGAGGAAGGAGAGTTGTTTGTTGTAACAAAATATAATATTGATGTTCCACTTTGCTCTGAAAAATTAAGTAAAGAAATAAGTAAATAAACAATATTGATGTACCAGTGATCCCTCAGAGTAGCGTGGTGGAGGTTGAGTATGATGCTGATTGAGATCCACTTTACAAAGATACAAAGTCTCCCCTGAATACAAAACAAATAATGTTGGTGAATGTTCGATGTGGCACTTGAATTCAAAGACATTCAATAATTTATCAGGAGCACTTTCATGGAATTAAAACCAATATTTGTACATTGGTGTGACAAATCTCGGGGCATCTGAAACATGGCCATTATTAACTGGCATTTTTATGGTTCTAGAAATGTTTATTCAAAGCAAAACTATAAACAACAACTATAAATCCTTAACAAGAAAAAGAAACAGATAATTTGATATTCTCTAGCAGTAGTAAATTAAAAAGTGTAAAATGTTTCCTTAAAATAAAAATGCATTAAAATGAAATCAAAGTATTTCCTTTTGCATTAACAATACAGAACATTCATGAGAGTCCTACCTTCAGTGACTTAAGAATTTCAAATGCTTCATCACGATCAATCCCTTCACTCTCCTTATATCTGATTGCTCCAGCATCAAAATCCTAGATAAGGGACAAGAAGTAAAAACACATAGATGTAAACACATACAAGAAGGGAAACCTCACAACAAAATGTGGAAAAAAAGAACCAAATTAAACTAAAGCATCAAAGCAAGCTCTCCAATGCAATCAACAAAAACAAACAATGTGATGTCCCTTTTACATTCTCAGAAAGACAAATAATTAGAGAAGAATATATGCCTGTACAACCCTAATCATAAACATAAGAAGAATGCACACTAAAATAGAATACAAGTAATTTTTTTTTAGACTTTCAAACATAAGTTTCTTGATTAAAAATTTAACAAAAAAGGGACATGAAAAGTCACACAAATAAAGAAACCCTGAGACATTAGGGTCTTAGTCTCTTTATGCCTAGTTTGTGAATCTTTATGCTTAGTCTCTTTATGACTTGAAGGTCAATATGAGTCACACCACTAAGATATTTAGTTTCATTTTAAATAGCCAAAATTCATGACATATTGATCGTTAGAAACTGATAGGGCATTTGCCCATTTGCAAGCCTCTCTCTTTAATTGCTCTTTTTGTGCAGTAAATGATGTGACAGGATACCTCTGATTTCAGTACTGTCCAAGTGATGCAACCACAACTCTCTCTGTCTCTCTGTCTCTCTGTCTCTTCCTCTTCATCTTCCTGTTGCTGAGAAGAGAACCTTATAGATATATACATAATTAACTCTCTTATAAAGCAAAAGCTCGAAGAAGATCAGAAGAGGCTAAGGAAAATTATTCACTGCTTAACTTTGATTAAGCACATATATAAACCTGACCTTAATTAAAGAAATGTAGCTATTTGAAACTAAATAGCTTCTAGATAGGGAGTGTTTGGTGCTTGTACACCTTCACAGAGAGAGAGATAGAAACAGAGAGACAGAGAGAGAGAGAGAGAGAGAGAGAAGAGACTAGTCCATGGTGGCAACTGGCCGCAAAAAACAAACATGTTGCCACTAAGAGTGCCTAAATTAACAAAATAATCCAAACAATTCTAAACCAACTATATTTTATGATCTAGATAAGTTGTTTCAAATAAAACTATGGGCATGTATGATCATGTGATTGGTTTACTATAACTACTTCTTTTGAAGCTTAATTGGTGTCCAAATGATCATAATATTCAGTAACTTTAACAGGTTAGCACCCACTATACAACATAAGCTCAATTGAACTTAATTAACTGATCACAAATCAAAGATCAATTTGCAAGTAGAGAATGAGTAAAAAGTAGTATTGCTAGCCAGTACTATAGTAGCTGTAATCAGACAAATCATTATAATATCAAAGACGCAATGGGTCCCCTTCCATTATCAACTCATTAAAATCATGAGATTAGCAATTACCTTTCACAGCAGGTGCCTTTGTCACAAACTTTGACTCCTCATGTGCATCCTGCATACAAAATTTGCAGGAAAATGATTAACCACATCTTTAAGCAGGAAAAAAAAGTTGATGACACTATTTTCAAGATCTAGCACTTTCTTGCTCACTGCTTATTAAAGTTGAGGTTGAACTCATACTATCTTGACAATACCTTAACACTTAGTTTGTAAATTATCTTGGGCATAAATACAAAGTTCATTATAGTAACTTTAGTTAATTTTTTATGCCTTAATATAAAAACATACTGTTCTCCAAGAATTAATGTGAAGAACACATGCAAAAGTGGCTTACTGCAGAGGCAAAACAGAGAAGACAACAAACTCGTTATTCAAATTTGTTTTATCTAATCCAATCTTGCCTCCTAGATTGTCTATCTCTGCTGCAAAGCAAATAATATTGGAGCTATCAAGCAAACATGCAAGAAAAAAGTTTATTTCAGACCTTAAGTAACCTTAAGTAAGAAAGCTTACATCAACAGGAACTTGATCTGATATCGGCCTGTTTAGATCAACGACAGAGAATATTATCCCTTTATTTCTGCAGAAAGAAAAAAGTTTACTCCAGTCTTCATTACTGAATGTTGAAATCAATTTGCTTGAAGCTTAAACTATCGAAAAATCAAAATTATTTTTATCAGACTAAGGTATGCACCCAGAACAGAACATCTCAACATACAAACAACTTAAAATGAATCAAAATTATTTTCTTGTTTTAAGCTGAAAGCACTGCTGATACATACAAACAACTTAAACATGGGAGCTCTACTCTATATAGAAATATCAGTTTGTTTTGAATGCTTGAAGAAGCACTATTTTAGAAGAAGCATTGATTATTAAGTGCAACTGTGTGATTCTCCAATTTGATGGCAA
This sequence comes from Boswellia sacra, assembly GCA_013180625.2. NCBI lineage: Eukaryota > Viridiplantae > Streptophyta > Magnoliopsida > Sapindales > Burseraceae > Boswellia > Boswellia sacra. The sequence goes on from SNVD02010522.1 coordinate 26,124, forward strand.
TTAATATATGATTCCATAACAAAATGTTAAAATATTAGTCAAAATTTGACAGAAAATCACATTACTTCCATCCTATCTTGTTCATTTTGTTTAAAGAATGTGAAGCAATTAAACCATTCAAGTCAAAAACAGTATCAATTTATCTCCACTTTTCAACAATAAAAACACAACTAAACCAATGAATAGGAAGGGTCACCCACATAAACAAATAGGAGCCAGAATTCCTTCGTTAAATAGATCAAACATAATGAATTGCTATATCATAACTGCTAAAAAAATGTACACTAAGGATTTTACCTGAGATGAAGATGTTTGATAGTGTTAAAAAGTAGAGGAATGATCGACTGTTGAAAGCTTGCACATTGTCAAGGAATGATTTATTACCAACTAATAACAATTCCAGAGGCACAAAGGGAAGAAGAAATTTAAAACAAGATTACTAATCTAGAATAATCTCAGCCTCCCAGAACCCTTTTATTTTTTTATGACTGGTTTTAATTTTCTTCTATTAGTGGATATTGCCTGAGAAAACATAGATAACTAGTAATAATCTAGAATAAGGATATAAATGTCAGCTCCAAGAATTAGATCAAATCCTCCATAATATTTTTGTAAAATTTGGTTGATCTGATAAGAGTCTCTCCATTCCAGCTTCTTAACTCCTAATTCTGCGAGTAACCAAAAGAGATCAGCTGGCAAGAACATTTTTGCTCTATATTATATTTATTTTCCTAACCAGTAAAACAAATAAGACTCTGTGTAGATGTATAGAGCTCTATATTTTCCTTTAGAATCTAAAAAATGGATAATATTCTAAAATAATCAAAATGAATAAATAAATATCCATAGGTGCAGCCACCAAATTTACTAGTTAAGTTCATCGACCTTGCCTTATAGTTTAACCTTACTTTTTTTTCTTCATTCTTTCATTTTATTTCATTTCTCTCCAAATAAGACAAGGTAAGTTCATAAAATATCTAATATGGTATTCTCAGCACTGTTAATCAACCACTAAGATTATATGATAAGTTCATAAGAGAAAAACATAAATTTCCTTTTCCAGTATTCGTTTCCAATCAAATAGCAGAATTTTTTGCCACACAGTTAATCAAGCATCCATGAAAGGACATGCAAACACCAGCATCTCTTACAAAAGAGATGTATTTCACTCATTAAGCAAAGCAACATAGCAGATTTAAAACTTGAATTATTTTGAGAAAAAGAATCAACAAAATCACACAATAAGATCTGGAACAAAGAATATGCCAAAACAAGTGTATGAGGATCAAAACATATGGAAATCAATATTTTGACAAGTCTTATCATCATAAACTAAAAGGATTAAAATACATTTACCTGATGATATCTTCTAAACCTTAGAGGTGAAAGTGTATTTTTCTTAGATGTTAGGGGACGTCAATGTATTATACCAAGGTTAAATCATGAAAAGTATATAACGGCGAACAAAAAACGTTTCTGGTTTAAGCTTTTATCAGCTACGTCTTAGTTGATGCGAATATTCCCCTGCAGGAAGACATCAAGCATTCACTCTTCCTATGTTCATTGCTTTTCAAATTGTTCGGACATGATAAATTATGTAAATGTCAGTTGATGATATATTGAGAAAATAAGTACAGCAGAAGCTTGATGATTTCATGGAGAGAACAATAATAGAATAAACGTTATCATTATTATTTGGATCAAGGAAGAACTGGTTATGACTCTTGTAGATCATGACAGTTGAAAGAAAAGGCAAATTTCAAGGCCAAACCATGAGCATATGATTCAATAAACAGGAGAAAGATAAATCAAATCCAGTGGTTAAAGGGGTATAATTACAAAACTCATTGAGGAATTCTTAAGGGAATCAGAATTAGGGGAGAAGAAAATTGTACATTCCTAATGCTAGGGTCAAAATTTTATCAATGATACCAATAAAGCAATCACTAACCTTTTATTTGGGGATTATTACCACTAATCTCTTCTATTTATTTACCCGAAATCAAGTACGCTTAGATAGTTTTAATTGTTACAAACCTCTCTTCAATGAGGGATGCTTTTATGAATTCTGGTGGAACTTCTATGGAGTTACATTAATTAAAGGGAGGTAATAAAAAAGAAAAAACCAAATTCTATACAAGGCTTATACTGTTTTATTCATGCCCCTCACCTCTTATTGGAGCAAGAGTCTAGAACCCATCAGGCAAATAGCACATGATAAAGGTTCAAAGATCCTCAATACAGTAATATTAACAAAAAACTGTCTGAACTTTCGAAATCATTTCTTAAAAGGTATATGCATATAACAAGTTCATTAAAATGCCATAAGAAGATGGCACATGCTGGAGCAGCGGAAATAAGAGCTCGGGCAGTCATTGGCCCTCTTCTAATGTTTAAGCAAGCATTAAACAGCTCATGACCATGTCAAATGAAAATTCAAGGAATACTTGCTTCTCAAGACAGGTTACAACTTAAAAATAGTATGTTATATGCATGTATTATTAATGCAATGGCTCTCTTTCTATGCATTGGGTAACTACTTTTACAATTTGCAAGAATGATGCCAGCAGTCCTTATGTGATCTTGCATAACGATTTGCATGACCCTAGGAGTTGTTTTATGAGGCTTTTCACATCGATTCTAGGCTTGAGCTTGCTCAATGCAAACTGCTATTAGAGGACTTGGCAAGGTAGACCATCTTAACCATGCAAGAAACTAGGATGTTGAATGAATAATATTTTCCTGTTGTAACATATATGACTGAATCTTATATTGGCTATGACCCAAGAAATTTAAATCTAGTATCTGAACAAACTTTTTTAATTTGAGAATGTAAAAGAAAATGATCTTATGAACATTTATGATCTTATGATCTCATAAGTACCGATGCAGAATTTGCTGCAGAATTTCAAAGAACCCATCAAAGAATTGAATTTAAGGAGCATGAAAGCACACTTTTAAAACCCCATTCATTCCATCTACTCCTTTTTTTTTGTTTTCCTGATAACCCATCATTCTGTTACAATTTCATCACCTATAGAACTTTATTTTTCTATTGAGTTCAAAACAGTTTACTTTTAAGAATTAATCAAAATCTCCAACTATTCATAAAAGTAATTCATGATAGATGGGATATTTATATCATGATAGTAACTACACTAATAATAGCCTTGCAAGTGGATAAAGCACAAAAACGAGTTCTTCAAATAGGTAATATCTGTAACCAGAGCCACTAACATAACGCCAATTTCATGCATATGACTTACAGATTTCCAACGACCCATAATCACACTAAAGAAATATTAACTTACAAAATGGAGGGGAGAAATAAAAGCTTCCAGTCAAATGCAAAATCCCTATAGTACTCTACATGAACCCACAAGTAATACAACCAGGCACACATTTTGCAGCAGACCTACTACATGCAGTCATAGAAAGCTAGCCAATCAAGCATATTGATTAACAAACCAAAAAGATAAATGAGAACACTGGCGAAAGAACCAAATAATACCTCCGAATTTCTGTAAGAGTGACAAATCACAAGGAAACAGTTACTTTGGAGCAAAAAGAGCGAGAAGAAAGCAGGGGATTTCTAGTCGGTTTTCTAGGGAAACAAGCAGCAAAGGCGTTTAGATTTGTTCAAGGTGGGTGTCTTCGGTTTCAGCGAGTATTAGATAGATAACGGTCGAGCTTTCGCCAAACCAGCGAGGAACGGTGCGACCGAGCTTTCGTAGGAGATAATGGCGAGTGTGGGACTAACGAGGTTGAAAGGCTGTGAGTGTAGGAGATTTGTTGCACAGATTTTCGTCGGTTTCAGGAAGCATAAGAGAGATTTCAGAGGTTGAAAGGCTTTGGGCGGAAAAAATTAGGGAAGGAAAATTAGGGATTCAGAGGGAAAAATTAGAGAGAAGCGGGAGAACCGGGTAAAATAAAAAAATTTGATTATATTACAGCCTTCTACTGCGGATCTCCGAAACCGCAGTAAAATTCGCAATATCTACTACAGATTTCATGGCCCGTCGTAAAATTTTAATTTTTTTCACGGATCTAAATAGGTACAGCAAAAAGCTCATTATGTTGTAGTGTAAACAGCTATAATGCTCATTCTAAGTGCCAGTTTTCTTTGATCAACTACGATTACTAGTAAACTACTCTCTGCTACGATGGCTTAATTAGCAAGCCTAAAAATCCTTCTTTATCTTTGGCAATATACATACTAATTATTTAAACTTCTCCCATTTAAGTTTTTTATTATCTTAACTTCTACTTAATTTATTGACAAGTTTACAATAAAAGAAAAAAATAAGTTAGATTTTCTTTTTCTTTTTTCTTTATTTTTTTTTTACTAAGTTACTTGAGTTTTTAAAAAGATATAATAAAATTAAGTTACTATGTTGACGATGTTGTTATCCTTAACATGGCTCATCAAAGGACACATTAAGATGATCTTAAATTTTATCAAAAAGTCTGACCATATTTTCAGGGAGTCTCCTTCAAGTTATAAAGTTTTTCATTAAATTGGAGTGATAAGAGTTATGCATGCATTAGATTAACAAAATTTCAATCACTTTTTTTTTTGTTTTTAAGGAAGTTAAATTTCACAAGTCACTATACAAGTCTTTAATTTAAGATCAGTTATTTGTGAGAGTTTCTTCTTTCTACAGTTACCCAACAATGATAAATAATGGCTTAATTGCCAATCAATGGCATTTGTTTGTATGTCATAGACAAGGATAAAATAATTGTTTGTAGAAAAAGAAAAGATCTGCTGTTAATTTCATTGTCATGAAGGATAATTCTTGAAAAACTAACATTCTGTGAAGAAGAGCTTCTTTAATGAAATGACGGAATTAAAATCTCTCAAGACTTGTGACTTGGCAAGATGGTTTGGTCTCCAAACTAATAGGAGAAGCAGTGGCAGGGCTGAGAGAGATGGTTAACCTAATATTCTGTACGAAATAATCGTTAAAAAAAAAAAAGAATTCATTTGTTATAATTTAAGTTTAAATATTCTATCGTTGGCTATATATTTATAAAGTGATGAAATATTATAGCAGCTCAATTCAAATAAGTGAAAGGGTACTGGAAGTTATGTAATGGGAGTGGAGCCATGGGAAGTGATCAAGTGGAGAGAAGAAATTGGCGAAAAAGGAGAAAGAACACGTGAGGGATGTGAAAGGACCTTTATTGCATAAGGGGATATGTAACGACTACGGAAAATACACGGGGGCCTTTTTTTGTAGACTATAGTCTGTCCTCCAAATTACTCAAAAGTTGGAAAACTCTAACCATTAAACTGCCGCACGCCAATCTGTGAACCAATGAAACGAGTTTTGCTGTATCAAGTGGCCAATAAGAAGTGTCTTCAAATTGACCAATAACAAGAAGTCACATCACCTATGGGAGTGGTGAGACACATTTCACGACATCCTTTTATATTTCATTTCTCGAAGGACAATCTGGAAAATTTATGTGAAGAACAGCTTCATTTAATTATATGACACAATATTTAGAGTCTACTTTTTTGTTGTACGCAGAATCACTTCTCAGTGTCAAATAAAACAAAGTAACAAGTACTTTTCAGTGTCAAATAAAAAAAAAAAAACGTTAGACTTATAATATTTATATAATATATATTTTATAATATAGCGTGATAGTTTACGTGATTAAAATTTATTAAAAAAGAAAAAAATAAAAATTGATGAAGAAAATTATATCTCCAATCAGATTTTATCACTTAGACTGTCACATCATGTTGTAAAATTTATATTGTATAAATATTATAAGTGTAATATTAATGATAAAATATTTATAGCTTTGTTGGATAAGAAATCACAATAGATTCAGTTAAGACAAATAATAAGAATCTAGAATCAATATACCAGATTAATATACCAGATTACAGACATAATTGTAAAATCCAAATATAAAACTTCTTCATGATTAACAGTTATCCTTATACCAAGGATGGTTTTGTTCAAAACCATTAACAGTTATCCCAAAAAAAACTTGTTCCAAAAAATTCTCTTAAAGACTTTTTTCTTTTCAAGCTTCCTTGCATTATATTATAAATTGAAGACTTGGCAAAGGACAAATGTGTTGAAAAGGTGCCCTTTCACCTTCTTATTAACACCTAATATTGGTTCACCTTTGAATTGTAAGGTCAAGAGGATGGCTGTCTCATTGATGCGTTCAAAACTAGCAAGTATACTAGTCGCACAAGTAATAAAATGATAAGTAAGATATCGTTCCCACGAGGATTGATTCTAATTGAATTTGTTATTTCCAGCAACAATAAACTAAACAGGGGAGATTTTTGTTGAATGATTTACTAAATGAAATAAGAATGCAAGTAAAGAATAACAAAACAGAAAGTAAATTTGAATGAAAAATCAATGGGAGAAAGCTGGTTAAGGGATCCTTCTCTACCACAAGATATGGATTTGCGAATTAATTGTAGAATTGTCATCCAATTACAACATTGAAGTTATCAACCGTAGATAACAACAAGCTCTGTTATCCCAATCTTTCCTTACTTTGTTGTTAAATAAAACAGGCTCTTTATTTAATCTCTATCCATTAAACAACCTAGAACAAGCTCTCTAAATTTAATTCAATGGAAGCATTACGATGAGAAAGATAGGTTGATCTAAGCAATAATCACACAAGTCGGATTATTTAACTTAGGTTGTATTCTCCAATTGCAATCTCTGATCACAATTTTGCTACTAATGATTAGAAATTCAAGACAATTACGGATCAAGATTTCTAATCTAGCAATAGACAACAACAGATTATATTCAGTTGGCCATTCCAAATACAATCAGTAAGCAATCATAAGCATTAGATATGGGAAAATACAAGCAACTTCAATTAGAGAATTGGATAACAATTTCTTACACAATCAACTCACAAAATCCATATCAAGGGCTTTGAAATCACCCTCAACCAATTCAGATTTAGTTACACATATTCAATCAGAATAACAAATACAATACAGAGAAATTCCAGAATTGAAAAGGAAAGAAAGAACTTAGCAAAATTCTTTGAAAATCTTCTTTGCAGATGAATCTTCTTGGAATTGTAGTTCCTCCTCTTTCAAAATCTTCTTTCTCCTTCAAGAACTCCAAGGGATGAGAGAAATCCAGAAATGCAGCCTCTTCCCACGTTTTCCCCTCTTCAAGTTATGAAAATAAAACCCTAAAATGTGTTTAAATACTCTGCTACAGTGACTTGCTACAGTGCCCCGTATTATACATGCTACAGTGACTTGTGGAATTATATTTCTATACATCTCACACTGTTTTGATTACAACTTTTGGTACACTGAATGGATTTATAAACCGTAAATTTCTCCAGAAAATAGACTTCGAGAGCTTTCCAACGGTATATAACATGTTGTCGGGTTCATTGTATATCAATACAATTAAATCCGAGAAGATCACTGACTAGCAGAGGTGAAAATGAAGGGTTTTACTCCATTTTTGTGCAAGTTGCTCCAAAACTCCTACAAACATCGAAACCACACAAAAACATAAAAATACCAAGGAATATAGCAAAGAAACATGGACGAATTGATATAAAAGTAATACATAAATAGACACCTATCACTCATACATAGCTTGAATCACAATATCCCTCCGTATAATGTTGTTGATGAGTCGTTTAGAACGATCCACTGGTGGTGTGTGCTAAGCTCGTCTGTAGGCGGCTCTATAACGACAACTAGAACACCTAGTATGTCCATGATCAGGTTTACCCACATTGACTGGACTACATTTAAAGGGACCTCACCAGTAAAAACGGCAGCTACGAAGTTGATTACCAGAGGGCAACAGTTAACGTGACCCGGAATTGAATGAACTTATGGATATTGGTGGATATGCATCTTCCACATCTCAATGCTTTGACTACACAACCAAAATTGTCATTCGAGACGACTGTTGGTGTCAAAGTCTACTACATATTCATGTGCCGGCACATGATGAGTTTTGATCAACTTGTGATAAAACAAGAATATTATTTTTATTCCTATTGTAATGTTTCTAGAATTATATTTTAGAAAGTATTTGATTTTTAATAAATAGCTCTTTAGATTAGGATATAATATCTTGTATCCTAATTAGAATAGGAGAATATTTATTTGTCCTAATTCCTTTTGGAGTTTGTTTATAATTAGGATATAATATCTTGTATCCTAATTAGAATAGGAGAATATTTATTTGTCCTAATTCCTTTTGGAGTTTGGTTATAACACTTCCTATTTTATTTCTTCTAATCCTAATATGATTTTGATTAGAATTTTTACAGGATTTCTAGGGGATTTCGGTTAGACCTCTCACTATATATTCACAAGGCTTTTCAGGCGGCTGATCATGTGGAGATTAAGAGATTTGAAGGTTCACCGAATTGGGTGTGTTTTTGTGAGAGAGTCTATGTTTTGGCATTCCATGATTTTATAGAAGAGAGCTTCAACACAAAAGGAATGTCTTCTTTGATTTGAGTCTTTGAGTCTTTTGATTCATGTATGAGTGTTAAAAATCGTACTTGAGTTGTTGATTAAAGTCTGAGTAAGTTAGTAGACACTTAGGATAACTTGAGGGTTGAGTGTTTATGTAATTCTATCAGACATCGGGTGTTATGTTTAATTTAACAGTGTGCTGTTAAGTTATCTACGACAGAGAGTGGACAGTGTCACTAGTGTTTAGGATCTTTGCGAAGATTTTGTTTATCAAAAATTAGGTCAGTGTGTGGAGTGAGTTAACACTGTAAAAGGTCCTAAAGATTGTACAAACAAGAATATAGTGAATTGCAGCTCTATAGCTATCCGTGGATGTAGGTTTTTATAACCGAACCACATAAAAATCCTCCTGCGCCGATTTACATTACAGCGTACTGTTATATTTCTTATAACTGTATACCTCTAGAGCTCTCAATTGGTATCAGAGCAGGTTCACTGATAGACAAGTGAAGAAAACGATCATATTGATTTGGAAGGATAGAGTTTATTCGCACTGGAGGATCCGGAACACAACCACTCATTCTTGATGATGGTAATTACCCATATTGGAAGGTAAGAATGATGATGTATATCAAGTCTCTTGATGACAGGGCATGGACTAGTGTGCTTAAAGGATGGACACCGCCAACAAAGTTGAATGCTTGTGGTGATTCCGAATCAAAACCTGAGGATGAATGGACTGATGAAGAATACCGATGTTCCAACTGGAATTCAAAGGCTCTTAACGCAATTTTTGCTGCAGTGGACTTAAACAACTTCGGACAGATTTCTAGATGCAAAGCGGCCAAAGAAGCTTGGGACATACTTGAGGTAAAACATGAAGGTACCGCATCTGTTAAAAGATCTAAATTAATGAGACTGAATTCTCAATTTGAAAATCTGTTGATGCATAAGGATGAGTCAATTTTTGAATTTCACTCTAAGATATGTCACATTACAAATTCAGCATACATGCTAGGCAAAACTTTCACTGATGCAGAAATTGTTAGCAAGATAATTAGGTCTGTTCCAGATAAATTTCAACCTAAAATTTCAGCCATTGAGGAAGTTAAAAACACTGATGAGATGAGGGTAGATGAACTGATTGGCATTCTCTAAAACTTTGAAATTAATCAAAGTACTAGGAAGCAAAAAGGTAAAAGCATTGCATTCATTGTGAAAACTGAAAAATCTGATGATGAAAGTAGTGATGAGCTTGATGAAACTGATTCTAAATATTTTGCTTTTCTAACAAGAAATTATGTCAAGTTTATAAAAAGAAATTTGAGGAAAAAGAATCAAGGAAAGCCATCAAACTCAAGCGAAGAAACATTCAGAAAGTTCAGCATGGAGAATGACAAGAGGAAGCCAAAACAACCTGAAAAGAAAGGGCAAATTCAGTGTTATGAATGTACTGGTTATGAGCATATTCAATCTGAATGTGCAAATCTCAAGAAGAAGAATAAAGGGCTGACAGCAACCTGGAGTGATGAATCAGAACCCGAGTTAGCAGATCAAGACTGCATGAGCAACTTTGTTGCATTTACTGCATCTGCAGCTTACAAAGGAAAGACTGTTATGTCTGACATAATAGAAAATTATAGAACTAGTATTGATCATTCAGATGAAGAAGAAGGACCATAATACTATGAAGAGTTGCAAGAGACATACAACGCACTCTATGGTGAATGGCTGAATCAGAAGGAAGAAATTAAAGCCTTAAAGAAGAAGATTGAGGAGCTGGAATGTGAAAAATCCTTTGCTGAAAATCAGATCACAGAACTGAAAACTGTTTTGACAAACAAAACAGCACATATTGAGAAAATCACAACAGAACTGGTTCAAAGTAAGAAGTGTGTTGATCAACTCAAAATTGGAGCAGCCAAACTTGATCAGGTCTTGAACCTTGGAAGAGATAACTCTAACAAACATGGATTGGGATACACAGAAGGTAATGTTGCATCTTCATCAAAAACAGTTTTTGTGAAAGCTTCAACATCAAGTAAAAATTTTGAACTTAATTCTTTAAAGTAAAGTCCTAGTTCAAAGAGTGATGAAACATTTGTTTCTCCTCTAAGTTTGTTCAAGTCCAGTCTTGAGAAGGTAAGGAAATTCATTCCTACTTGTTATTTTTGTGGTAAAAAGGGACATATTAGGCCTAGATGCTTTAAATTGTTGAATCTTTTGCATAAAAGATCAAAACGGTTTAAACTGTTACCTAAATCACGACTGCAGTGGGTTAGGAAAGACAAAACAGTATGCCATGTTGCCTTTACTGCACTTAATCATGCATCTAATAATTTGTGGTATTTTAACAGCGGTTGTTCCAAGCACATGACTGAAAATAAATTGTTTCTAACAGATTTTAAAGCATGCATGGATGAAAATATCACCTTTAGAGATGGAGCAACAGGTAAGATCATTGGTAAAGCACTTTGAATATCAAAGGTCTACCCAATTTTAAAAATGTCCTTTTAGTGGAAGATTTGAAAGCTAATCTTATTAGTATTAGTCAGATTTGTGATGAAAAGTATAATGTTAATTTCACACATAACAAATGCATGGTTTTATATAGTTTTGGGAAATGCATTCTAGAAGGCAATAGATCTTCGGATAATTGTTATTTGGTAGAAATTGCATTTCATGCTAGGATTTCGGATTTAGATTTGTGGCATCAAAAATTAGGACACTTAAATTACAAAGACTTTGTTAAATTAACTAAGTTAGGTGCCGTAAGAGGAGTTCCTAAACTTGATGACAAAATTGATAAAATTTGTGGACCATGTCAAATAGGAAAACAAATCAGAAGTTCACACAAATCAAATCCATATCTTAGCACTTCTAAGATACTTGATTTGCTTCACATAGATCTTATGGGTCATATGCAAATTGAAAGCATTACAGGTAAAAGATATATATTTGTTTGTGTGGATGATTTTTCTAGATATACTTGGGTTGATTTCATTAAAGAAAAATCTGACACTTTTGAGGCTTTCAGGAATCTTTGTGTTAAGCTTGAAAATGAGCAAAATAGGAACATTGCAAGGATTATGAGAATAAGAAGTGATCATGGAAAGGAGTTTGAAAATGTTATAGCTATGCTGACTTTTGCAAATATCATGGAATTGATCATGAATTTTCAGCTCCTAAAACTCCTGAACAGAATGGCATTATAGAAAGGAAAAATAGAACTCTTCAGGAGATGGCTAGAGTAATGCTCAATAGCAAGAAGTTGACCAAGAGGCTATGAGCTGAAGCAATAAGCACTGCTTGTTACATTTCAAATAGAGTTTTTCTTCGTCCTGGCACTAATGAAACACCTTATGAAATTTTGAAAGGAAGAAAACCTAATTTGAAATATTTTCATGTTTTTGGTTGCACGTGTTATATCTTAAATGACAGAGAACTGTTAGGAAAATTAGATCTGAGAAGTGATGAAGGAGTCTTCGTGGGATATGCTCAAAACAGCAAAACATTTCGAGTTTACAATCTGAGAACTAAGGCGGTCATGAAATCTGCAAAAATAGTATTTGATGACCTTGATGATTATGCAAAGTACTCTTAAGAGGAAAACATAACCAGCTTCACAGAAGAGACAGAAAAATCAGATTCAGACAGCAGCAAAAAGGAAGATGTTGTTACGAAAGAGGAAACAGCTGCTGTTACACCTGACGTAACAGTAACATTTGACAACTCATATTTGAATAGAAATTCAATCAGGAATGAAGATGACAAGAAAGATCCACCCACATGGATTCAGAAGGCACATCCAACAAGTTCTATCATTGGACAACAGATGGTATGATGAAAACCCAGAGCAAGGTAAGAAATAAGGTTTGCATGTTATGTTTCATTAGTTGAACAAAAAAAAAAAAAGTGAAAGAAGCTTTAAAAGAAAAAGTGTGGATTCAAGCTATGCAAGATGAACTTAATCAGTTTAAAAGAAATGAAGTATGAGAATTAGTTCCTAGTTCAGATGGTACAAATGTCATTAGAACTAAAAGGATTTTCAAAAATAAAACTAATGAAAGTGGTCAAGTAATAAGAAATAAAGTTAGGTTAGTTGCACAAGGTTACACACAAGTAGAAGGCATAGACTTTGATGAGACCTTTGCACCTGTAGCTAGACTTGAGTCAATCAGATTACTACTTGCAATTGCTTGTTTGCTTGATTTTAAGTTGTATCAAATGGATGTTAAAACTGCATTTTTAAATGGCTATCTCAATGAAGAAGTTTTTGTTGAACAGCCTAAAGGATTTGAAGATCCTAAACATCCTGATTTTGTATACAGATTGCGCAAAGCCTTGTATGGTTTGAAACAAGCTCCTAGAGTTTGGTATGAAAGGTTGACAAACTTTTTGATCAACAGAGGTTATAAAAGAGGCAGCAATGATAAGACTTTGTTTATCAAACATGCATCAAACTATTTTATTGTTACTCAAATATATGTTGATGACATTGTTTTCAGATCAGCTAACAAAAGCAAAATTAATGAGTTTGTTAAGTTGATGCAAGAAGAGTTTGAGATGAGCATGGTAGGAGAATTAAATTTCTTTCTTGGATTACAGGTTAAGCAAATGAATGATGGGATATTCATATCTCAATCGAAATACGCTAAAAATCTTGTAAAGAAATTTGGGCTTGAGAATGCAAAACCAATGAAAACTCCTATCAGTACTAATCTAAAACTTTCAAAAGACAATGCAGGTAAAGATGTTGATGCAAGTTTGTACATAAGTATTATTGGCAGCCTGTTATACCTCACAGCAAGTAGACCAGACTTGTGCTTTAGTGTAGGATTATGTGCAAGATTTCAAGCAAATCCCAAAGAATCACATCTTGCAGCAGCCAAGAGAATCATTAGGTATGTTCATGGAACATATGATTATGGAATATGATTTTCTAAAGATACAAATGATTATCTTGCAGGGTTTAGTGATGCAGATTGGGTAGGAAATGCAGATGACAGAAAAAGTACTTCAGGAGGTTGTTTTTATCTTGGTACTAACTTGGTTTCTTGGCACAGCAAAAAGCAGAATTCTATTTCTTTATCTACTGCTGAAGCCGAATACATAGCAGCAGGGAGTTGTTGCACACAACTATTGTGGATGAAGAAAATGTTGAGTGATTATGATATTGAACAAAAGCCTATAACTGTGTTTTGTGATAATACTAGTGCTATAAATATTTTCAAAAATCCTGTTCAGCATTCTAGAACAAAACACATTGACATAAGATACCATTTTATAAGGGAACTAGTAGAGTCTAAGGTGATACACATTGAACACATCTCTACTGATAGACAATTGGCTGACTTGTTCACTAAGGCATTGGATACAACAAGATTTGAAAATCTAAGAAAAGCCTTAGGCATCTATCAGTTACATGAATGAACACTGCTTACTGTTATGTTAATTGTATCTGCAATATCATAAGTTTTCTTCTAATTAAGCATGTATGAGCTGTGATATAACAAAAAAAATTGTGTGACTAATTAAATACTGGTTTAAAAATAAAAAATACAGAGAGGGCTACCAGTATATGATGTGTGAAAGCCATCCATTAAGAGTAACTTCATTGTATCTAGGAAATATGGTGAGGTCACCTACTCAAATGGAAAAGGGCTACTTCTATACATGTGTGAAAGCTACTGTATTATTTAGCAAATTCACATTGAGACTAACTTTTGTGTGTGTAAGAAGCATGCTCAAGTTGATCACTCAATTGGATTAAGTGATGAAAGAATTAAAAGAAAATAAGACAGCTCTTGAATATGCTTTCTTAGAATGATTCATATGATGTTCAGATATTGTTGTTATGTTATTTTTAATTGTGTTATGTTACGTTTTTCATAACATATGGTGCTCTTTGTGCTTATTCGAAATTTGATTTTCTTGTGTATCCATGTGTCAAAAATGCCATGTCAATATTATTGAATTAAGAGGGAGAAGTTTCAGTGGCGGGAATCCTGATTATATTAGAATTCCTTATTCAAATTGGAATCAAATTTGAATTTTTGTCCATTAATGTCAGTTATGAAACGGTTTTGGAAATAGATTTGATATTAATTTTTGTTAAAAACAAAATTGTTTTTAAATTTGGCCTAGTATATTACAAATCGGTTTTGGGATTCTCCCGTTCATTCCATACTCCCACAATAATTTCTTCCTTGTCCCGCGTCTTGCTTCTCTCGGCCTGTTCTGGAAACTTTGGTGCAGCCAGCAAACCCTAACAATGGCGACTTCAACTGGTTTGACAAAAACCACTAGTTCTTTATCTTCTCGCAACCAACTCCTATCACAACCAGGAAGCAATATGAAGAGAAGGCTGGCAGATTCAAGAAGCGTCCTGACAGTTCATCTTCCTCTCCTGTTCGAGAGTCTCCAAGACTTCGTTAAGTGCTTTTGGCACTTGTGCTAAAATCAAAGGGGAGAGAAGGAAGTTTTCTGATCTTTTTATGTCTGGTATAACTGTGGTTACTTATCTGTTTTATTTATATTTTTTGTTGCTTATTTCTCAAGGGATGTAAGTAAGTAGTAAGGGGGAGTAAGTAGAACTTCTTATGTTTGCTTTATGTGTGCATTCGAGATATCTTGATTTGATGAATGTTTTGCTTGGATGTTTTGCTCTGATCATGATCTGATTGCATTGATTGATATAATTGCTCTGATCATGAATTGATTAAAGTGTGTTGCTTGATCAGTTTGACAAAGTCATTTTGATTGCAGGATATACTTATTCTGACAGTGTTTTGTTATGAGTTTTGTAACAGCTCACTTACTTCTTCTTTACACATAATAATTTCTGTTTGCTATTTCATGATAGCTTATTTTTGATGCATTCGAAACTAGCAAGTATACTAGTCGCACAAGTAATAAAGTGATAAGTAAGATATCGTTCCCACGAGGATTGATTCTAATTGAATTTGTTATTTCCAGCAACAATAAACTAAACAGGGGGGATTTTTGTTGAATGCTTTACTAAATGAAATAAGAATGCAAGTAAAGAATAACAAAACAGAAAGTAAATTTGAATGAAAAATCAATGGGAGAAAGCTGGTTAAGGGATCCTTCTCTACCACAAGATATGGATTTGCGAATTAATTGTAGAATTGTCATCTAATTACAGCATTGAAGTTATCAACCGTAGATAATAACAAGCTCTATTACCCAATCTTTCCTTACTTTGTTGTTAAATAAAACAAGCTCTTTATTTAATCTCTATCCATTAAACAACCTAGAACAAGCTCTCTGAGTTTAATTCAATGGATGCATTATGATAAGAAAGATAGGTTGATCTAAGCAATAAACACACAAGCTCGGATTATTTAACTTAGGTTGTATTCTCCAATTGCAATCTCTGATCACAATTTTGCTACTAAGGATTAGAAATTCAAGACAATTACGGATCAAGATTTCTAGTCTAGCAATAGACAACAACCAGATTATATTCAGTTGGCCATTCCAAATACAATCAGCAAGCAATCATAAGCATTAGACATGGGAAAATACAAGCAACTTCAATTAGAGAATTGGATAACAACTTCTTGCACAATCAACTTACAAAAACCATATCAGGGGCTTTGAAATCACCCTCAACCAATTCAGATTCAGTTACACATGTTTAAGAACGTGGTAAATACAATACAACATGGAGACATTCCAGAAAATGAAAGGGAAGGGAAAAACTTAGCAAATTTGATGTAATTCTCTTTGGATTGTAGTTCTTCCTCTTTCCAAGCTTCCTTTCTTCTTCAAGAACTCCAAGAGATGAAAGAATTCCAGAGCTGCAGCCTCCACCACGTTCTCCCCTCTTCAAGTTATGAAATTAAAACCCTAAAATGTGTTTAAATACTCTACTACAGTAACCTGCTACAGTGTCCCGTATTATACATGCTACAGTGATTTGTGGAATTACATTTCTATACTTCTCACACTGTTTTGATTACAACTTTTGGTACACTGAATGGATTTATAAACCGTAAATTTCTCCAGAAAATAGACTTCGAGAGCTTTCCAACGGTATATAATATGTCATCGGGTTCATTGTATATCAATACAATTAAATCCGAGAAGATGGTTGACTAGCAGAGGTGAAAATGAAGGGTTTTACTCCATTTTTGTGCAAGTTGCTCCAAAACTCCTACAAACATCAAAACCACACAAAAACATAAAAATACCAAGGAATATAGCAAAGAAACATGGACGAATTGATATGAAAATGATATATAAATAGACACTTATCAAATTCCCCCACACTTAGACTTTGCTAGTCCTCGAGCAACTACGACAATGTGAAATAAAACTAAACCGAAACAGAATCAACAAAAAATTAAAACACACAAATGCTTCATCTTGCAAATAGGCCTCAAAGATTGTACTTAATTATAACCCAAGGAAAACTTCAAAATAATGCACTTGATCAAGAATTTTATCTCAAAGATTAGTTTCGCTTCACTTCAATTCCTCAAGTGTGTGTGTGTAGAGCCATTCTCACCTAATCACTTGTAACCCGGATGAGTTTATGCATAAAAATGAATCATATTTAATATTGAAGATGTGTGTATAAATGAACTCCATAGGCCTGCTTTTCAAGTCACTCTCCACTAATGTAGACATGCACAACACCAAGGATCAAGTAGGACTTTATTAAGCTTGTAACGTTTGGCTTGGGTGAAGGTATGATAAAGGATAATAATTTGGCTCAAATCACCCACAAACACATAAATCATTCAAGACTATGTAGAGCTCAACCCTATAACACAACTTTATTTCAATTCACCAGGTTACTCCCCCAAACTTATTTAGAACACTCAATCTTCTTTTTTTTTTTTTTACAGAAAATAAAAGAAAACTACACCCCAACACTTTATTGTTTCATTCTTTTTAAGAACATTTAAGGGTATAGATCTCTTATTCTTCTTCTTTTGTTCTTTTTTTTCTTTTTGTTCTTTTTTTTCTTTTTTTTATTACACTTCCCCTCCCCCACACTTAAACAACACATTGTCCTCAATGTGTAAGTACGTGGACGATACGTACAGATTGTCTTTTTTTTTCTTTTTTTTTCTTTTTTTTACAAACATAATAGAACTCACTTGCATTGCTCATGACACATCCCAACCTCCTCTAACTTCCCAAAACTAGAACATAGCTAAGAATTTAATTGTGAATGATCTACATGCTCATAGGTAAGGGATAAACTGTTTGGAACAAATTCATTAGAGGTTAGGAAATCTTTTAGTGAGTTAACAAAGAAAAAGGCTTACAGAGGCTCAAAGGGGTAACTAGGGATCAATTTCATTCAAGGTTGGCTATTAAGGCTCAAACGGTCCAAAGATGGCCTAAATCATTCCCTAATGTTGCACAGTCTAAGATTTCGCCTCGAGTGACCATCAAACAAGTTCTAGAATTCATTGAAATCTGACGAAACATTTAAATTACATAAACTTTCTCTAAGTGAACAAATAACTCAGTGATAATAGCTCAGTGCTCAATGTTGCGCAAGGAATCAAAAGCAAAGCGAAAACCAATAAACTTTTCAAGCACACAGATCCATGCATCATTTATCATTTTCCAAGAGTTATTCTTAATTCAATCATTATCTTATCATCGACCTACAAAATGCAAGAAAAGAGGTACGTGGTGTTGTTACACCTGAGTCAAGATTGTATATTTCAACAATCCTTAGGACCAGTAGCCCGCAGACTTAAGGTTTCTAGCCTATATACCTTTATTATGAAAGAACAAAACGAGAAACAAGACACTTCAAACAACATGAAATAAATAAACTACAGATTTATTTAGAGAGAATACGTTTCAAGGGTTAAAGAAACCCCATATTCTGCCATTCTCAGGTTTTTCCACAATTGTTTTTTTTTTTTAAATCAAAACTGATAAAGATAAAAACACATAACAACTCTAAATTACGCAAAACTAAACTCACTCATAAAATAACAAAGTTCAACACGTCAGCAAACAAAAACAAGTTAGTTAGAATGGGTCTAAAAAGTTTAGAAGTTAGCCTCCTTATTCAGCCATTATGGATTGAAGAGATCCAGAATGCGTTTCAAGAGAAGTTAAACTTTTTAAGCCACCACTCTAAAAGCAAAGATTAGAAAACATTACCTGCGGTGAAAGAAACTACCTGAAAAAAACTCAAAAGAAATGACATAAAAAAAAACTCAAATAAACACAATAAAGAGAAAGTAAATGAAAATGAAGCAAACCAGCAGATAGAGATTACAGATGGAGCGTTAAATCCAGTTTACGCCTCTTATTGCCTTCTCCAAACCAATCTATCCGAGATATTGTAGGATCAGGCGAATAGATGAATGCTTGTAATTTGTCAATTAACTCCCCTGCAGTTGAAGCTGTAACCAGAATTTGCCTCGCCGACTGTGAGATGAAGTTTTTTTCTACTGCTTGATCAAGAAAAGACAACAAAACATCAAAAAAATTATTGACATTTAACAAACCAATGGGTTTCCGATGGATGTTTAGCTGTGCCCAAGAGGTGATTTGAAATATCTCCTCTAATGTACCATAACCACCTGGCAAAGCTATAAATGCAACAGATTTAATGACCATATGTGCAATACGCTCATGCATACTAGAAACCTATAACTCTTCCCCCAAGGTGTTGCGTACGATATCTCGTACAGCTAATGGTTTATGGATAATGCCGAGAACTTTGCTTCCTCCTAAGGATGCAGCTGTCGACACACACCCCATTAACCCAAGACTACCCCCTCCATAAATCAAATGAATACCCCTCGCAGCTAATGTCCTCCCAAGATCAAGAGCTGCTGTTGTAAACTCTCATCTTTACCAAATTGCGATCCACAAAATACGCATATATTTTGGAATCGCCGAATTGGTGTTTTCTCCATTTCTAAAAGTGCTCTAAACTTGTGTAAGACAATGATGTAGTTAGGTATTATGCGATTCAAGTGCAAGACAGGTTATAAAATGACATTTCAAAATATGCAGCATGGATATATACACACGTAAAACTCTCAAATTTGACACATGGGGACATAATTTCGGTGGGGGTTGCTCGATGCAGATTTATCGCCCCAAAAATTTGAAAAAATGAGATATGCTTTCAGCGAGGTTTGACAAAACCTACACACTTGTCTCCCACGTGAAGCATAGAAAATGGAGATACACTTTCGGCGGGGGTTGACAAAACCCGCCACACTTGTCTCCCACGTGAAGCATGAAAAGTAAAGATATACTTTCGGCGGAGGTTGACAAAACCTCCACACTTGTCTTTCACGTGTGCTTATATCATGGGTAGTCATCTGGTTTGTCAAAAAGAAAACTTGAAATTAAAACAAACAAAATCAACAAACAACAACAACACAAAAACAACACTGATAATCAGATCAAACGAAACAAGAAAGAAATAAAATTCGACAACAACAACACACATTCAAATATACAGTAGTTGTGATTGTGGCTCACATCTTCCTCTGGTTTTACGTCCAGTAACGGCTGAAACGCCTTCTTTGAGTCTGGGATTTGCTTCCCATCCAGTTTTCTTATAAACTGGCAAACAGGGTCGTTTTTAGTCAGATTCCCTAGACTATAACACTGCAATTCATCACGAAATTGTGTCCATAGATAAGCAATTCACGCTGAACAAGTCCACAAGAATGTGACTCGAGAGTTAACAAAACATTATCCAGCGACTCATTACTCAGACCATTTTTAATAAATGACAGTTTATCTTCTCTATTTCTGGACACAAAACCTAACGAACGACAAGTCTGGTTACAATTCCATCTAGCACATTTATAACATACTTGTAACCTTTTCGCTCTTCGCCTCTTGGCGTAGTAGCTCTTTCCTAGACCAGGCATGTATTTTGCGAGATTAATGTCCGGCTCACCGGACAATCTCACTTTGGCTTCGATAAGCCATCGGATATCCGCAGGCACATTTAGGTGCATCAACGCCCAAAGTCTAGTCATTCGTACTTTATAAATTTTAAACACAGCATTTGGAGGAAGTGAAGGGAAATATTTACGAAGGTTCGATAGAAAGATATCGGCATCCATTGAAGAGGAGAAAAGAAGAGATATTACCGATAATGCGATCGGGTTGGTTTTTCTCCAAGATATGCACGTTTCAAACCTTTGGCGAATGACTTCAACTTCCGTTTGGATGTTTCCACAACCTGCTGCACAAATGAGCTCAAAGCACAGAGTAATCAAATTAAACAAAAGAAAGGAAAAGAAAAGAGCAAAAATGAAACTAAGGACACATAAAAGAGATAACAACACAATAGCAAACAAAAGTCAAAAACAAGTAAAAAAAATATAAAAACAAATAGGACAGATGGCAAAG
>SNVD02010526.1:0-47027 GCA_013180625.2 Boswellia sacra
TTCATGATCGATCTTATCTTGTAAATTGTAAATTAGATGTTGATAAGAAGTAAATGTATGAATATTACAGTGTATGCATGTTTGATTGTTTCATGTAAATTGTATGTTAATAAGATGTTAGAAACTAAATGACTTGTTTTCTTGTATACTTAGATTAACAGTAAGTGAATACATATATTTATCCAAATTTTTAAAACAGAAGTACTTAAAGAACAATACTTATAATAGAACTACTTAAACAGAGGATCAAATTATGAAAATCAAGCCAACCATAAATTGCTTAAACACTCCATAACCAAAATCAATTCATCTAAAAAATTGTTGTCTACTTTATCTGATTTGACATTATTGCGTGAAACTTAATTCGAAATTGAAAAATTTCCTGCTAGTATGGTTGAGTATGGTTACTGGACTCAAGTAGATTGAAGGGAGTTTATTATTTGAATAACAATACCTTTGGTTGAATGAGCTTTGATCTTGTACTGAGTAACTATGATCCTCAAAGCTTAAGCTAATAGAACTTCAACTCCAGCCAACAATAATATCCAAACTTTACAACATAAATCTTACCAATGCCAATTCCAACTTTTGTGCCCTAAGAGAGATTTTTGGCTTAAGGAACTGTCTGAGTTTGTACTTAATTGCAAGAGCAAAAATGTGCAACGTAATTCGAAATTGAAAAATTTCCTGCTTGATGCTTGAACTGGTGTTGAAATCTATTTGAGCTTTGACCTTGTCTTATGATGAAATTGGATGAACACTAGTAATCTAAGTTTGCTATCAGGACAAAAAAGAAAAAAGAGATTATAATAAAGTTGATGGCCTTACCTAATATGAATTTCAGAGTTGCTGTCTTGCTTTTATCAGTGTTGCTTTCTAACTTTTACCTTGTTTTGTTCATTTTCTACAGGAAGGAGCTTTTGAGGGCAATTGATGTTCGCCTTTTTGCAGTTAGACAAGACTTAAACACAGCTTATTCTCGTGCTGCGTCTGCGTGTTTCAACCCCTGAAACCGTAGTTGAACTCCAAAACTTTGCGGATCAGTTTGGTGCTCATCGCTTGAAGTAAGAACTCTTCAAATTGTTTCTTCAATTATGTTGAGTAACCATTAATGCTAAAAGCTGAGGTTGAGTAACATGTTTTGTATTTTCCTCTTGTTTTGTGGCTTGTTTCTTATTGCAAGCAATGTTGACATCATTGTGATTAGGCAGCTACACATTATTTCTTGCTACTCAGTCCATCAATCCGATAAATTATGTAACGTACCATGAAGCTAATTTATAGATAATGTATTAAAAACATTTTAAAGCTAAATCCTCTCATGAAATATTGTGTGGCTAACATTGTTGAAATAGAATTTAATATTAAAGTTTCAAGGTATAGAGGTGTGTAATGCTACGAAGCTGTTCAATGTCTTCCATTTTTAGTTTGTTGTTTTTGGTTTTTAATGTAGATTTGGTTTTTCTTCAGGAGGAGAAGTTGGAACCATTGAAAAACGTAACTGATGATCCACGTATTCGGCTTTTAAATCGATTATATGGAAGGAAGAGGAGAGAACGTAAAGAAAGGGAGAAACTTAAGGTGGTTAAGTGTTTCTTTTCTTGTTGTTTAATTTGTAGCCTCCACCACTTCTTACATACCGGTTCTTTGTCCTATCTCATATTTTTGGTGCAATTATTTTAGAAGTTTATAAAATATAATGTGTTTGAGCTCAAACATTAGTACATGCGTTTGCATTAACAACAAACTGTTTTCCCTATATGTCAGAATGTTGAGGTTGAGGAGGAACATGTGGATGAGTGCTCGGTTGATGATCTCTTGTCATTTAAAAATAGAGGTATGTATTGGAAATTATCTCTTGTTCTGTTAGTAGACAGCTTGCGTTATTTCTTGGGCCTTGTGCCACTGTGAGACCTTGATATAAAGTATTCAATCATGAACTACATGAAGGAAGAAGGGGAAAAAAATTAAGTCATTGACCTGTGGAGTATATGTTTTGCTTATTTTCCAGCTTACCGATATTTTATCATGTAATCGATAATTGAAATTGATTCTATTGTCCTTTATACTGGCTTTGACGAAATTTCGTTGCCTCCTGTAGAGCTCTTCAAATTGATTGACTACATTTAGAAGTTTATTAAGTAATGTGTTGATAACCTTAGGCATTTGGTAGGCAATGTTACTGATTCTTGATCTAAAATGGATGTCATGTATGAACCTGTAGCCTCGTCTGTTTGTCTCTACCCCTCTCACTTGAATTAGAGGTTTACTTTATCTTTCTGTTTTCCAGGAAGAGCATGCTTGCTTGTTTACAAATCATTTAATTTAGTTTGGGATTTTACTGTATCCTTTTGTTTTTGTGGAAATGCAAATCCTCTGTTAGAAATTATTAACCATGGATTGAGATTGGATCAGATTGCTGTTGGCAGAAAATTGCTTTACTGCAGGGCAGTGGTATTTTAAGGAGAAATCTGGAAAATAAGTAAATCTATCGCTGTGTATATAAGTGCCATAGATCTAAAAGGATAACAGTAAACTTTGTATGAATAATATGGTTCCATAGCTGTATTTTTTATTTTAGGTAAGCCTGTACATGTTTTACTTGCCTGTGTCTGATAATCATCATGGTCTTTATTATTATTGTTATTTTTTTCCATCCAACATGAAGAGGATGATATATTTCTCGTATTTGATTGACTATTTTTCTTTTATTATGTTAGGAGTTTTATTCTCTCTCTTCTGCTTGCTGTATTGGTGAGCGTAAGTGGAGTGCATTATGCACTCCAAATAGAACAATGAAGTTGCAAGGCTCAACAGCTGTTAGCTTTTCACCTAAGCTTGAGTTTGATGATGGCGATGTTGATGATGATCTGGATGCAGCAATGAAGGAGGAACTTGACAGGTTGGTTGGGCATTTGAGTTTTATAATTTTTTTTCTGATTAAGATGACGAATTTAATATTTAACTTCAAATGGGAATTCAAAGTAAATGCAAAAACCGCTGTTGATGCCTCATTTTCTAGATTGGATCAACATTTTCTGGTGGTAATATTTAAGTTAGGATATGTTGCTTTATTAACTTGCTGGGATTTATGAAAATAGGTATAAGGCTCTAGCTATTTGGGGGTCATTTTTTAACTTGGATATTAAGATCTTGTCTTTGATTATAGTATATCAAATGCTCATTAATGTATGAATTATTGTAGATCAAAGTTATTATTTATTTCCCCCAGTGATTTTGTAACTTCATGTTTTGATGTTTGGTAGAATACCATTTGTTATGAACAAGTAGTTTCCATGGTTTTGAATTCATTCCAAGATCCCCATCCCCGTGTGCGATGGGCAGCTATCAATGCAATTGGACAGTTGTCCACTGATTTGGGCCCAGATTTCCAAACACAATTTCATCAAAGGGTGTTGCCTGCATTAGCTGGAGCAATGGATGATTTCCAAAATCCTCGAGTACAGGTACATGAACCTGTGTTTGTAATATTTTTCTAGGCTTGTCCAGTGTATCTCTTTTTGGGGAAAAAATAGTAATCACTCTTATGAATTAGGCATTTCTACTTCCCAAGTCATTTGTTCTTTAAGTTTCATTTTGTTAAATTTTCAGCCTACACAATTGGTATTAGTAATTTATAATTGAAACAAAGCTGCTTTTTCAAAATGCCTGTTTAAGGCGAAAATGAGAAATTGGTTTTGTTTTACAAAGTTTTTAATTTTTTCATCTCCTTAGTTTTTGACCATCATTGAATTAAATCCTTCCACTATTTGTTTTATCTGTTGGAAGCCACTGCTTCACATTTGATAACCAACTTTTTTCATTTTTTCTTTGCTTTATTATTCAATTTAAACTTCTAGTGTTCACTGTCATTTTGGTGACACAGGCCCATGCTGCATCGGCAGTGCTCAACTTTAGTGAAAATTGCACCCCTGATATCGTGACTCCATATTTGGATGGAATTGTGAGCAAACTTCTTGTACTCCTGCAGGTACATATCTATCTTTCCTTATCGACCATTTTCTTAATATTTTACTTTCTTTAAGTGGATCAAAACATCCTTAGATGTTTGTTGAGGGTAGCCCTGTTAATTTTAATTCTTAAGGTGATTTTAGATGGTTTCTCATATGTCTTGCTATGTTATAATAATATTATTTTAGATAGTCATTGCCAAGTGGTACCAATAATATTTATTTTTCAATTTAGAATTTAATGGTGATGAATTGAAAATAAGAACTTAATAGACGAAGTCTATGCTGTGATAAACTTTTAGCCCTGGTATGAATATTTAATTGTATTTATTCTTTAAATTTTTATACAAATGTATTCTTATATGTGCAATAGGAAAATAAAAATGTGAAGGGTGCTTCTTGTATTGCAATGAGTGGGTTCCCTTGTCTGTGTTTTTGCCTCATATGGGATATCATTTTTCTTCCTCCTTTTCCCTTTTTGACCTTAAGAATCTATTTATTTTGTTTGTATGGAATGCAGAATGGAAAACAAATGGTGCAAGAGGGTGCTTTGACAGCTTTAGCATCTGTTGCCGATTCATCACAGGTACTTTATAACCTTGGGATCGACCTAATGGACAGAATAGCTGCCCTATTGTTTGTCTTACCTATACTTCATAGCTTAATTGTGTATTGTTATATGCAGGAACAATATATTAGGGACGCAATTGGTTCTCCATTGCTCTGCTTCACCTTGATGCAACCACATGCGGTAAGTTGCTTTAAATAAGTACAGTTTAAGTTAGTAAATAGTTGCATTTTAATTCAGTTTGACAGTTCAAGTTATCTTTTTTTATATTATTTATCTCACCTTTTTTTGGTGATTTGTTTGAAGTTAGTATTATGTTTTGCAAATATTTTTGTGCAAACCTTTTTATCTGAATACAACAATTATGAACAAAATGGCAATTTGTGATGTGATGTACCACAGAAGTTGGCTGGTTAGCTTGATTTTAATTTAAGCATATTGCATTTCCTATGTATTGATGTAATTTAAGTCAAAACAATTTGAATGGTGTACTGTTGATCATTGCATGTATATGATTAATTTTCTAAGCTAATCAACTTAAGTAATTTGTAAATTGAATTTATTATGAACAAGTTAAATTGAATTTGTTATAAACAAGGTAAATGTGTTGATTTTGTACAGTTTATGTTTAATTTTGTACTTATTGGACTGTTAAGTAGTAGGTTGACTTCGTAAATAGGTTTCATGGATTTTTTTTTTTGTTTTGTTAATTTATGCTCTGTAGCTAGCTTTTATATTTTCAATTGTTATATATTTGATTTTCTGGATCATGTTAAGATGTTATATATTTGATTTTAGATGATGTTACAAACATGGAGAAGTTCTACCAATAGTGCGATCCTAGTGGGTTTCTTTTTTGTTTATTCTTTTCTTTAATTTTGTTTGTTTGCTTGGTTTATTTAATTCAAAATATATTACATTGGCTGCCAATATTGGTTGTTAAGATATTTTGGTGGTGTTTAGTTAATGGCTTTGTTTTTTTTTTCAGACCAATATTGTCTAAATTGTTGCTCACTTGCTGTGCTGAGAATTGCTGAGTTCAATGTTCTGGATATCAAAACAAATAAAAAATAAAAAGAATGCAAAGTTCAAAGTTGGTTGTGTTCGTTTTAGCCGTTTTTATTTTTTGACTTTTTAGTCAAGTTTTCTACTATAGCATTTGAAGCTTCCTTTTGCACAACTTGTATTTGGATTTCTTTTGTATTCAATGCTAATTCAGAATTGCTCTAGTTTTGCTACTTTGGTTGTTTAGGCTAGCAAAGCAGGTAGTTTGTGCAATAAATATAACAAGATAATGTATTTAGTTTGTATTGTTCATTATATGTGACTCACTTGAAAGTAAATAGTTTGTGCTAACTATTGCATCTTCAGCATTTATTTTCTTTGCTAGGATTTCGATCCATGTATTTTTGTCCAATGCACGTTTTCTTGTCTATAGTGGCTTAGTTTTGGTTGTGGTTGCTGTACTTATTTTCTGATTTGAATCATTGAAAGTGAATGATTGGTATGCTTTAAATTACGGTCAAATATTGTAAGCTTAAGTTCTAGTACCATAAAACTCATTTTACTCATTTTTGGGTTGCAATATGCTCTACTTTTGCAGTAAGTGCTGAAATGCAGGAGCAATAGGTAAAAAGTGTAGCTGCTGGTTAAGAATTACAATGGTCTTTAAATTTGCTTCAATTGTTCTTTTTCTGATATTATTTAATTTGCTTATTGACATGTCTATTATTATGATTGTTACAAAGAACTATTTATATCTCTTTTTAATTAAACACTCGGCATAGATCATTTATTTCAATAGTGTATAATAAATCTAGGAGAGGAGCTATTTGTGTGTGTTGTATATGCCAAATTGGAGTATTGACAAAATCGTACATGGTAGAAAAATAACAAAAATTAGTACTATTATGTTTTTTATTATGTTTTTTAAAGCCATATTTATCGGTCAAAAATCGATA
This sequence comes from Boswellia sacra, assembly GCA_013180625.2. Classification (NCBI taxonomy): domain Eukaryota; kingdom Viridiplantae; phylum Streptophyta; class Magnoliopsida; order Sapindales; family Burseraceae; genus Boswellia; species Boswellia sacra. Next base: position 6,501 of record SNVD02010526.1, read on the forward strand.
AATATTGTATAACACAAAATGGAATCCATATTTATCGGTCAAAAACTGATAAACATTGTACAACACAAAATGGAATCATATTTATCTGTAAACAAACGTCAAATATGATGAAATTCAAAAAATTTAGCGTTAGCCAGCCATATTCATCGGTCAACAAGCGTCAAATATGATAAAATTTAAATAATTTGACCGTTGGCAGCCATATTTATCGGGCAAAAAGCGATAAATATGGTAGGGGATCATATTTATCGGTCAAAAAACGTTAAATATGGTGAAATTTAAAAATTGACCGTTATAATGTCATATTTATCGGTCAAAAAGCGTCAAATATGATGAAATCAAATAATTCGATTGGCAAGCCATATTTATCAGGCAAAAAATGTCAAATATGATGAAATTTAAATTATTTGACCGTTAGCAGTCATATTTATCGGTCAGAAAACGTCAAATATGGTAAAATTTAAAAATTTTAATCATTATAATGTCATATTTATCGGATAAAAAGCGTCAAATATGATGAAATTTAAATAAGTCATACTTATCGGTCAAAAAACGTCAAATATCGTGAAATTTAAAAATTTTGATCGTTATAATGCCAGGTATAAGTCGTGTAATGAAGTTTACTTATACGTAATATAAGTAACAAAAGGAAGTGAAGGAAATGTGAATTACTCCTAGAATGCAAACCAAAATAAAGAAACAAGTGAAAGAATGAGAAAATGAGAGAGTTTTCCTTATTCTCTTCTTTGCATTTTCATCCACCCATTACAAGGGTTGTATGCCTATTTATATAGAAGTATAAATGGTCATTAATGTAATTGTACCTAATAATAAATCAATTAAAAATGAAAATATATCTCACATGGGCACACTAAAATTAGTGGTGACTTCACTAATTATGTAAGTGGTAGTAATCCACTTATATTTTTGTAGTGGTGACTCCACTAATTATGTAAGTGGTAGTAATCCACTTATTTGTTTATAACACTTCCCCTTGGATTCTACCACTTAATTGTATTTGACTTTACTAAGGAAAAACCCAGTGGGATAAAAACCAAAATAAAGAAATATAATTATACAACAAATTATGAAGTGGTGTTGGACGTGTATTACTGTCTCATTAAAAACCTTGTCGGGAAAACCCAGTGGGACAAAACCCGATCGAAGGAAAAAAGAGTACAGTACACATGTGTCCACAATGCTTCCCCTGATCATGATAGAAGATCTCTTGTCAAATTGATTGCTTGTTGGGCCGCCGCATACCAATTTTGTATACTAACTTCTCAAATGTTGATGTTGGTAAAGTTTTAGTGAATAAATCTGCAAGATTGTCATTTGAACGTATCTGCTTCACATCGATCTTTTGACTTTCTTGAAGTTCATGCGTGTAGAAGAACTTCGGTGAAATGTGCTTTGTTCTATCTCCTTTAATATATCCTCCTCGGACTTGAGCAATACATGCTGCATTATCTTCATATATGATTGTTGGAAGATTTATAGTAGGAGATAATTTGCACGAATTCTGAATGTGTTGAATAACAGAACGTAACCATATACACTCTCGGCTGGCCTCATGCAATGCAAGTATTTCAGAGTGGTTAGAAGAAGTAGCAACCAAACTCTGTTTAGTAGATCGCCATGAAATTGCGGTCCCATTATAAGTGAAAACATATCCAGTTTGTGATCGAGCTTTATGAGGATCAGATAAATAACCGGCATCAGCATATCCGATCAATCCAGGATTTTCAGAAGACTCATATGGAAAAAATAATCCCAGATCAATAGTTCCCTGAAGATAACGAAAAATATGTTTGATCCCGTTCCAATGCCGTCTAGTGGGTGCGGAACTAAACCTTGCTAATAAATTAACTGCAAATGCAATATCAGGTCTAGTACAATTGCACTAAATACATTAATGCACCTATAGCGTTCAAATATGGTACTTCAGGATCAAGTAACAGTTCGTCATCCTCTTTAGGACGGAATAGATCCTTTTTAGGATCAAGAGATCTAACAACCATTGGGGTACTCAATGGATGAGCCTTATCCATATTAAACCGTTTCAAAAACTTTTCTGTATATGTTGATTGGTAAATAAATATACCGTCAGAGTTATGCTCGATCTGCAGGCCGAGACAATATTTCGTTTTTCCTAAATCTTTCATTTCAAATTCTCTCAGCAAATATTCAGCCGCATTTTGGATTTCTTCAGGGGTTCCAATTAAATTCATGTCATCAACATATACTGCTATAATAGCAAAACCAGATTCTGATCTTTTTATAAACACACAAGGGCATATGGGATCATTAATGTACCCTTCTTTAATCAAGTATTCACTAAGACGATTGTACCACATTCTCCCAGATTGTTTCAATCCATATAAGGACCTCTGCAACTTAAGTGAATACATACTCCTTGGTTGTGTTTTAATTGCTTCAGGCAATTTAAATCCTTCAGGGAGTTTCATATATATATCAGAATCTAATTTACCATACAAGTAAGCAGTTACCACATCCATAAGGCGCATGTGAAGTTTTTCCGAGACTGCCAAACTGATCAAATATCTAAAAGTGATAATATCCATTACTGGAGCATAAGTTTCATCAAAATCAATACCCGGTCTCTGAGAAAAACCTTGAGCTACTAGCCGGGCTTTATACCTGGCAATCTCATTATTCTCATTTCGTTTTCTAGTAAATACCCATTTATATCCAACGGGTTTGATATCTTTAGGCGTTTGGACTACAGGTCCAAAGACTTCACGTTTGGCCAAAGAAGATAATTCTGTTTGAATTGCTTCTTTCCATTTAGGCCAGTCATGCCTTTGTCTACATTCATCCACTGTGTGTGGTTCAAAGTCATCATTCATAATATTAGTGGCTACTGCAAATGAAAATACATCGTCAATGACAATTTCATCACGTTTTCACATTTCTCTAGTATAAGCATAATTAATAGAAATTTCCTCATTTTTAAATTCAGCTGTCACTTCAGGAACATGTATTTCATCAACAACTTGTGCCTTTTCAGTGGCAGGTGTCTCCTTAGGAACATTTGTCATTTCAGGAGACAAATCAGAGAATGTGGATCCTTTAGCTCGATCATCATTTATATCAGGACCATTATTAATCAATTTTCTTTTTCGAGGGATAGCATCTTTTGATCCAAGGGGTCTGCCACGCTTCTGGCGTGCAACAGTTTGATTATTCATTGTTGCTTTAGGGGTTTGCTCAACAGGAATCTCAATTCGAGCCGGTGTATTTGCAGCATGTATATGTGATTTTGTTATCTTGGCTGCATCAGTAAATGCATCTGGCATCTGATTAGCGATAGTCTGAAGATATATCATCCTTTGCACTTCATTTTCACATTGAGATGTGCGAGGATCAAGATGAGACAATGTTTTCACATTCCAAGAAAGTTCTGGATTTCTTTCAGGAGGCACATGCCCAACTTCGAGAGGCATTTTCTTTTTTCCTAAAGGCGGAAAAACTGTCTCATCAAAATGACAGTCTGCAAATCGTGCAGTAAAAATATCACCTGTCATGGGTTCCAAATATCTGATAATAGATGGAGAATTGTAACCTACATATATCCCCAACTGGCGTTGAGGCCCCATTTTTGTCCGCTTCGGGGGAGCAATGGGGACTTGTACGGCACAACCGAAAATTCTTAGATGGGATACATTGGGTTGTTGGCCAAGTACAAGTTGTATTGGTGAATATTCATGATAAGCAGTGGGCCTTAATCTGATCAATGATGCAGCATGTAAAATAGCATGGCCCCAGACAGAGGTTGGCAGCTGTGTTCTCAATAATAAAGTTCATGCAATTATCTGCAGTCGTTTTATAAGTGATTCTGCCAAACCATTTTGGGTATGGACATATGGGACAGGATGCTCAATATCAATTCCAACGGACATACAATAATCATCAAAAACTTTTGATGTAAACTCACCAGCATTATCCAAACGTATGGACCTAATAGGATAATTTGGAAAATGTGTCCGTAATTTTATAATTTGAGCAAGTAGCTTCGCAAATGCAATATTCCTAGTTGATAACAAACAAACATGAGACCACCGTGCAGAAGCATCAATTAGAACCATAAAATAGCGAAAAGGTCCACTTGGTGGATGAATAGGTCCACATATATCCCCCTGGATTCTTTGTAAAAATGATGGGGATTCTTGACCAATCTTAGAGAGAGATGGTCTAACAATCAATTTTCCTTGCGAACAAGCGGTACAAGTAGTTTCATTGGACAGAAGAATTTTCTGACTCTTTAGTGGGTGTCCATTTGTATTCTCAACAATTCTACGCATCATTGATGATCCTGGGTGACCAAGACGGTCATGCCATAACATAAAAGTCTTAGGATCATTAAACTTCTGTTTCATAACTGCGTATGTTTGAATGGACCTTATATATGTGTAATATAACCCAGAAGAGAAAGCTTCAAGCTTCTCTAATATTAATTTCTGTCCTGAGACATTTGAGGTGATACAAAGGAATTCAATATTATTTTCACAACATGTCTCAATATGATATCCATTATGTCTTATATCTTTGAAACTGAGCAAATTTCTTCTGGATTTGCTTGAATATAAGGCATTATTAATATTCAACTTAGTACCATTTGTCAGCATTATTGTGGCTCTTCCAGAGCCCTCAATCATGTTTACGGACCCTGATATAGTGTTAACCTTTACTTCCATAAAGGTTAAATTTAGGAAAGCGCCAAATATGATGATTTACCGTTGCTAGTCATAATAGTCGGTCAAAAAGCGCCAAATATGGTTAAATTTAAAAAATTTGACCGTTATAATGCCATATTTATCGGACAGAAAAGCGCCAAATATGATGATTGACCGTTGCTAGCCATACTAGTCGGTCAAAAAGCGCCAAATATGGTGAAATTTAAAAAACTTGACCGTTACTGTACCATATTTGTCGGTAAAAAGCGATAAATATGTTACAATTCAAAAAATTTGGCTGTTAGAATGCACTATATTTGTCATAAGAAGTGACAAATATGTGATTTCTTTAACAGTATATAATGAGTTATATTTGGCGTTCATATGTGACAAATAAGACTTATACTATATTTGGCATTTTGACCGACCGCCAAATATTGTCAAAAGTACCATATTTGGCGGTGCCATTGGTGGCGTTTTTATGACCGCCAAATATTGTCATATTTGACAGGCAAAGACCGCCAAATATGGCGTTTTTTCTTGTAGTGAATGACAGGGAGCAGTTAGGGATACTGGATCCAAAAAGTGATGAAGGAGTTTTTTTTGGGATATGCACAAAACAACAAGGCTTTTTGGGTCTATAATATTCAAAACGAGTCCATAATGGCTGTAAATGTAGTATTTAATGATCTGAACGATTGTGCAGAGTATTCTCACAAAGAAAGCATAACCAGCTTCATAGAAGATGTAAAAAGTCTAGTACCAAACAATAATAGCAGCAAAGAAGATTCAGCTATGAAAGAGAAAATAACTGCTGTTACATCAGGCACAACAACCTCATCTAACAACACCGATCTGGACAGAAACTCAATCAGAAATGAAGATGAAAGAAAAGATCCACCCTTTTGGATACAAAAAGCACATCCAACAAGCTCAATCATTGGAAGCCCAAATGGAGTAATGAAGACTAGGAACAAGGTAAGAAATCTAGTAAGATTTGCATGTTATGTTTTATTATTTGAGCCAAAAATTGTGAAAGAATCTTTAAAAAAGGATGTTTGGATTCAAGCAATGCAAGATAAACTTAATCAATTTAAAAGGAATCAAGTATGGGAATTAGTTCCTAGGCCACAAAATGCAAATGTCATTGGAACTAAATGGATATTCAAAAACAAAACTGATGAAAGTGGTCAAGTAGTAAGAAATAAAGCTAGGCTAGCAGCACAAGGTTACACACAAGTAGAAGGCATTTACTTTGATGAAACCTTTGCACTAGTAGCTAGACTTGAGTCTATCGGATTAGTGCTTGCAATTGCCTGCTTGCTTGATTTTAAATTGTATCAAATGGACGTTAAAACAACCTTTTTAAATGGCTATTTCAATGAAGAGGCTTTTGTTGAATAGACTAAAGGATTTGAAGATCTTAAACACCCTAATTTTGTGTACAAATTGCATAAAGCTTTGTATGGCTTGAAACAAGTTCCTAGAGCTTGGTATAAAAGGTTGACAAACTTTTTGATTAAGAAAGGTTATTGTAGGGGCAACAATGATAAGACTTTGTTTATCAAACATGCATCCAGTTATTTTATTATTGCTCAAGTATATGTGGATGACATTGTGTTTGGATCAACTAACAAAAGCAAAACTGATGAGTTTGTCAAGTTAATACAGGAAGAGTTTGAGATAAGCATGGCAGGAGAATTAAATTTCTTTCTTGAACTACAGGTTAAACAGATGAATGATGGGATATTCATATCTCAATCAAAATATGCTAAAAAACCTTATAAAGAAATGTCGACTTGAGAGTGCAAAACCAATGAAAACTCCTATTTGTACTAATCTGAAACATTCAAAAGACAATGCAGGAAAAAAGGTTGATGCAAGCTTGTCTAGAAGCATTGTTGGCAGTTTATTATATCTCACAGCAAGCAGACTAGACTTGTGTTTTAGTGTAGGAATTTGTGTAATTTCAAGCAGATCCCAAGGAATCACACCTGGCAGTAGCAAAAAGAATCATCAATTATGTGCATGGAACTTATGATTATGGGATGTGGTTTTCTAAAGATACAAATGTTTGTCTTGCAAGGTTTAATCATGCTGATTGGGTAGGAAATGCAGATGATAGGAAGAGCACATCAGGTGAAATTTTTTATCTTGGTACTAATTTAGTTTCTTGGCACGACAAAAAGCGGATTTCCATCTCTTTGTCTACTACAGAAGCTGAATACATAGCAGCAGGGAGTTGTTATAAACAACTACTTTGGATGAAGTAAATGTTAAATGATTATGGTATTGAACTTACCTATAACTGTGTTTTGTGATAATACTAGTGTTATAAACATGTCCAAAAATCTAGTTCAGCGTTCTAGAACAAAACACATTAACATAGGATACCATTTTATAAGGGTGCTTTTAGAGTCTAAGGTGATACACATTGATCACATCCCTATTGGTAAACAATTGGCTGACCTGTTCACCAAGGCATTGGATGCAACAAGATTTGAGAATCTAAGAAAGTCGTTAGGCATTTATCGGTTTTCTGAATAAGCATTGCTTTCTATTATATTAATTGCATCTGCAATATCATAAGTTTTTTTTCTAATCAAGCATATGTGAGTTGTAATGCAAAGCTATGTAAATATTAAGATACTAGTTAAAAGTAAAAAATGTAGAGAGGGCTACCAATATATGATGTGTGAAAGCCATTATTGAAAGTAAACTCAAGGTATCTAAGAAATATGTTAAGGTTACTGACTCAAATGAAAAGGGCTACCTCTATATTGTGTGAAAGCTATTGCATTCATAATCCAATTTGTTTAATTTTTAGAAATGTTTTAATTAAATAGAAAAATAAAAGGAACCAACTTTCTTGTGTTGAAAAAAAAAAAGCCCTGAAATATGATTCCTTAGAATAATTCATATGATTTTTAGATATTGTTTTGTGATAATAATAACTGTTTTCTGTTATATTTTTTATATCATATGATACTATTTAAGCCTAACTGAAATTTGACTTTCTTGTGTGTCTATGTGTCAAAATGCCATGTTAGCTTTATCGGATTGAGGGGGAGAAACTTCAGTAGTAGGAATCCTGTCTCTACTAAAATTCCTTATTTTAATGAAAATCAAAATTTGAATTTATCTCATTAATGATATTAATGAATTTGTTTTGGAGAAGGAGTTAAAATTTGAAAGTTTATAGGAAACTAAATTGGATTAAAACTTAGTTTCTTTCGAAGTATATTACAAACATAGTTAGGGCTATTTAGTTCATATCAAAGTCGATTAGCATTCTACCTGCCATTCTCTCTCTTGTCTCGCTTATCTCTCTATTATAGAAACCCTTACAGACCTCTAATCTTAACAATGGCCTTATCGACTGAATCTGAGAAAATAACCAGTGTAACATCATCTTCAAGTGACTCTAATCACACCAGTCACGACGGCTCCCAGTCGTCACAGTCACAACAACTATATGCAGAGATCCTGATTGATCCTGCAATGAGTGAAGATGAGACAATCCCTATTGGGCGAATGAAGGACAGAGTGAAGCCCAAATTCAATAAGTTTCTCACAATAGAAGTAAAGTAAAATTTCTTGAAATATTCGTTGAAGAGCAAGTTGCAAATTTCTTGAAGTACCTAAATCAATTGATAATCCGAAGAGTTTTTATTATCACAAGTATATTGTAGAGAAAAATTTGTGAAGTTTTCTCCAAATGTCATCAATACTTTCTTTGATATACCTATTGGTAGTTTACATTTTGTTAATGATAGTTTCGATATGCGAAAAGTTCTTGAGGAACTGACTAGTAGAGATGATTGAGTTTGGAGCCCTAAAGATGGCATTGATCAGTAATATCTTAGGAAGAAATATAGAGTTCTGCATAAGATTGCTTGGTTTAACTAGTTTCCTTCCTCACACCACAACCAAGTTAGGGGAGATAGAGTGAAAATCTTGTTTTGTCTGGGCACAAATAGACCAATTAATTTTGGCTTGTGGATATATAGAGTGATTGTTCAGATTGCACTATATAAGTCAGATTACCATTTGCTTGTATTTCCTTGTTTGATTCAAGGACTTTTGGCACAAAATGGTGTTCTATAAGTCCAAAAGAGAACATTGAGATTTTGTCAAAATCTATCCTAAAAGGATTTTTTACTAGATTGCATGACGAAAATGATATGCCTGCTCCTGAACCAAGACCAAGAAGGGTTCGAAACAATCCCATGAACAATGTGGAAGAGAAGCTTGTTCTACTTTAGTGGATATTGTGTAGGTTATTAAGGAAATCAAGGCTAAGCAATCTGCCTTAGAGAGGAAAATTGCTGGCAAATCTGTTGAAGAAGAAGAACAACCACCCATGGAAACTGAAGATATGGTACAAGAACATCTAAAAAAGCAAATGCTAGAGGAGGATCAAGGTGAACAAACTATTGCTGAGATAGATAAGGTAGCAGAGAAGAAGAAAAAGCAAAAAAAGTCAAAAAAGGAAGCTAAAGAAATTGAACTGAAGAGCCAGAAAAAAATCAAAGTGGTTAAGAAGAAATCTAACAAGAAGAAGAAACTTGCTGCAGAAGTAGTTCTAGAACTACAGGATGGATCCTTGTCAGACGAGCCAGCTCAAGAAGAACCAACTCAAGAAGAATAGCTATATCACAACCTTCACCACCTCCTAAAGAAGAACAAGAAAATTAACCAGTACCCGAAGTCGAGCCAGCAGAAATAGTAGAAGATATCCCAGCCAAGCTTGCAGCAGAATCTCTTATAGACTTGCAACAACTAGTTGATGAGTCTCAGCCCACAAAAACCAGTGCTGAGAAAAGAGAAAGAGAGATCAGATGAATTATGGATGAAGTTACTACTTTCACTATTGACATATCTGAGCAGCAAGCTACTCCAACAATTTTTGAGCAATCTACTCCATCCACTACAGGCAAAAGGTTCAAGATTAAAGCTGGTAGGAACAAGAAAGGCCTGGGAGTTCCTCTGCCCCTCTTGTTTGCAAATCCGCTAGACTTTATTGATTTGATCTTAATTTTTTTTTTTGGAACTTGTGCTGAAATCAAGGGGGAGAGGTTTCTGATATAACTTTGATGCTTTGATGCCTTTATTTTTGGTATTGAACTAATAGTAGTAAGTGGGAGTCTTGCATTTTTACTTTTATGATATGATTTGTGTGTTTATTTCTTGTGTTTTTATTTGCAGGAACTATTTGTTTATCTGTTTGTTGTTTTATTTGATTAACTCGGATAGTTTAATGCATCTGACTTTGCTTGCAAGGTATTTGATTGGTTAGTCAAATTTGATTTGTCATTTTCTGTTATGACTTATTATGTTATGCGGTTCATAACTAAAAAGTCATTATTTCTTTAAGTATGACATTTTCTATTAGATGGAATATAATTGCTTGTGGTTGCTTTGGACTTACTTTGTATGCTACTCTTTGGTCAGAAGTAGTTTGATGTTTTCATCACAAGTTGTTAAAAAGGGGGAGATTGTTGGTGTTAACATGTGATATTCTTCCATATGCCATGCATATGAGAATTTTGGACCACCTTGTGATAAAAACATTGTGTTATATTATTTTTGATTTACTATTTCTAAAAGTTTATTTTAGAAAGTATTTGATTCATATTGAATATCTCTTTAAATTAGGACATTATTGATGTATCCTAATTGAATTAGGAGTATATTTATTTATGTTCTATTCCATTTAGAAGATTACCTATATCACTTCTTCTTTATCCTATTTGTGTTTGATTGAGATTCTACAGGATATTGGTGAGAAAGCACAATCGGGTTTCACCCTATATATATAACATTATTTTACATAACTTATATATGAGTGTATGTCACGACATTTCAAGGATTATTAGAGGAGAGCTTCAACGCAAAAACTGGAATGCTTCTTTGATTTTGTTTTACGAGTGTTTCATTCATGTATGAGAGGTTGTGATCGTACATGGATTTTAGTTAGGTCTGACTGAGTTAGTATATACTTGAGAGAACTTGTGAGTTAAGTGTTTATGAAATTCAGTGTCAGACATTGTGGTTATGTTTTACTTAACAGTGTATTGTTAAGTTGTTAGCAACAAAGAGTGGGCAGTGTCACTAGAGTTTAAAATCTTGGTGGCATTTTGTTTTGCAAAGATTAGGTTAGTATGTGATAGTGAGTCAACACTATAAATGCTCATAAACATTGTACAAACAAGAACATAGTGAATTACAACTCTAAGCTATCTGTGGATGTAGGTTTTATAATCGAACCACGTAAAATCCTCCTGTGCCATTTTACTTTATAGTTTACTGTTATATTATGCATAACTTCATACTTTCAGATTTTTCAATAGTATTATAATCAGGTTAGATAACAAATTAAACAACTTGTTAAGAAAATCAGTGTAAATTCCTCATTTGAAAATGGGAAAAATTACATAACAAATTAAAGTTAGGAAACTTTCTAGCTGATAAGGCTCTGAGGCAGCAGGCTCGATCCAAAAAGCTTTCTCTAAATTATTAATTATGGTTAAGCATCATGGTGATGACTTGAATTTTTAATGCCTTTTAATATGAAAAGCAATATGTTAAGACATTATCATGTTAAGTCTAAATTCTCATGTGTTTGTGGTCCTATGTACATCCAAATAAAATCTATTGTAATATTTCTAATGAGTAATTAAAAGTCTGAGAAACCTATTATTATATAGACTTAAAAGACATATGATAAGTAGCAAAAAATAAGTAACTGCAACCAATATTTTTTTCAACAACTAAAAAATAAAACAAAATTTATCTCTAAACTTAAATTAAATTGTGTTTTTCCAAATTTGGATTAATTTTGTGTACATATGTCCTCAAACAGTGATAAATATGTTTCATAAGCAAAAAGTTACTAACCTACACCAGCTTGAATTTGATTAATAGGTTGGTTTTCAGGTTGAGTTATATTATCACTCATTTGGTTTTGAGCCAGCAAATGACTTGGATTGTTGCTTTTACTTAGTGAACTACTTCCAACATTCTTTTGAGCAATTGTTCGATTTTCTGAAGCTACCTTTTTGTGCTTGCTCATGTTCACCTATGAAAATTCAATTAAATTTTCAATATATGTCAACACAATCTTAAGCAATGAAACATCTTACAAACGATATACAAAATTAAATTATAAAATTAACTAAATTTGGCAATTGTCATCAATAAGAAATATTAAGAATAACCTAAATTAGCCAAGAAAAATAATAATATTAAGTAAACTTTATTTTATAAGCAAAACAGTGGATCACTTTGCTTATTGGTCATGACATTAATATTATAAGCAACATATGAACAAATTCAAATAATATTATAACACCATAAAAAAGTCAAAATCTAGCTAAAAGAAAAACTATTAAAAAAAGATATTCAAACATAATTTCCATCATTATCTAGTTAGCTGACATTGATATCAGAATCTCTACACCAGTATTCTATATCTCCCTCAAAAGCATTCAAAGGCACGTTCAGCTCTATTCCAGGTACATTTTCTCGAACCCATTAACGCCATCATCATCAGTGTCGATATCATCTTTCAATCTTTGCCTGCCATATAAGTCACTTTCCACAAGTAGTGGTATATCTTTTGCAATAGTATCCCTATCCATATCATACAAATCCCTAGGTTTTGTTATGATAGCAACATGCCAATTTGTATCAATAGGGTCTCTACATAGAAAACTTGGTTCATCAGTATTCAATAAGAATGAGAGATTCACAAGTGTAAAACCCAACTCATCTTTCTTCATTCCTCGATTAATGTCAACCCCATCACATTTCAAAAGAGCAACCTTTCCCCTCCTAGAGTAATCTAGCTCAATGATATCGATACTTGTCTAAAGTATGAAAATTATCCAACATCAGATTTTCATCCTTGACACTTGCAAAACTTGATGTGCTTATAGTAACCACTAAGCCACTATTTTGGGTTTTTTTTTTTTTTTAATTTATCGACACTTTTGATTTTAAACCTAAAGCCATTTACGATATACTTCTTAAATCTTGACACAACTTCACCTGGTCCTTGAGCTAGCCATCTAAGATCCTCAGTTGCTCAATGATTACCCTGTTCATATAACTTTGGTACCTGTGTTAGAGATTTCTATTAATAATTGTACACAAATAAAATAAATTGTATAACATAAATTTCATATCCCTCCAATTTTGCTATAATTTAAATATGATAATTACCTCTGCCTCAAACCATTGAGGAAACTTATCACTGTGTATATGATTAATGTCAATTTGTCTTGCTTTTCGATTCAAATTTTTAACTATATTAAGATACTGCTTACATAATAATTAAAAAAAATCATGATTTAAAAATTAATACATATGAAAGATAAAAAAGAGGGTTTATGTTAGTGTCAAACGTGACACATTGACATGTGCCATGCACATGATTATTTTGCACAAACTTGTAATTCAAACATTGTCTTATAGCCTTTCTTATTTTACTGTTTCTAGAAGTCTATTTTAGGAAGTATTTGATTCTTAGTGAATATATCTTATTATATTAGGATATTATTCTAGTATCCTAATTCCCTTAGGAGTATCTTTTATTTGTGTCCTAATTTACTTAGGAATTTATTTTTAACACTTCCTATATTATTGATTATTATCCTATTCTTACCGATTGAGTTTGATTGAGAGTGGACATGATTATGGTGAGAAAGGGCAACCAGATTTCACATTGTATATATAATGTTATTTCACATAACTTAAATGTAAGTGTGTGTGTTATGGCATTTCAAGAACATTAGAATAGAGCTTCAACACAAAATTGGAATGCTTTTTGATTTTTTTTTATTAGTGATTTATTCACGTATGAGAGGTTGTGATCGTGCATGAATTTTGTTTAATTTTGTTTATGTCTGTTTGAGTTAGTATTCACTCGAGAGAACTTGCGAGTTGAGTGTTTATGTAATTCAGTGTTAGACATCGGTGTTATCTTTTATTTAACAGTGTGTTCTTAAGTTATCAACAACAGAGAGTGGGCAGTGTCACTAGAGTTTAAGATATTGGAGGGATTTTATTTTACAAATATAAGGTCAGTGTGTGAGAGTGAATCAGCACTATAAGTGTACCTAAAGATTGTACAAACAAGAACTTAGTGAATTGCAGCTCTAAGCTATCCGTAGACGTAGGATTTTATAACTGAACCACGTATATCCTCTTGTCTCATTTTATATTACAGTTTACTGTTATATTTCATATAACTAGCCATACTTTAAGATCTCACAATTGGTATCAGAGCAGGTTCACTGACATACAAGTAAAGAAAGATCACATTGATTTGAAGGCATAGAGTTTATACGAAATGGAGGATCTAGATCACAACCACCTATTTTTAATGATAGTAATTATTCATATTAGAAAGTAAGAATGATGATATATATCAAGTCGCTTGATGACAGGGCATGGACCAGTGTCCTAAGAGGTTGGACACCATCGACAAAAGTGAATGCATTCAGAGCTTTAGAACTTAAAACTAAGGGGGATTGGACTGATGATGAATATAGGCATTCTAGTTGGAATTTATAGGCACTTAATGTGATTTTATAGCTGTTGATCTTAACAACTTTGGTCAAATTTTGAGATATAAAGTGGCTAAAGAAGCATAGGATATTCTTGAGGTAAAACATGAAGGTACTGCTTCTGTTAAAAGATCTAAATTGATGGGATTGAATTCGCAATTTGGGAATCTAATGACGCATGAGGATAAGTCAATATCTGATTTTTATTTAAAGTTGTGTCATATTAAAAATTCTACATATATGCTTGGTAGAACCTTTTCATATGCAAAAATTGTTAGTAAAATCATTAGATTTGTTCCTGATAAATTTCAACTAAAAATCTCTGCTATTGAAGAAGTAAAAAACATTGATGAGATGAGGGTTAATCAACTTGTTGGCATTCTTCAAAATTTTGAGATTAATCATAACACTAGGAAGCAAAAAAGGAAAAGCGTTGCATTCACTATTAAGACTGAAAAAACTGATGACAAAAGTAATGATAAGTTTGATGAAATTATTTCAAAACATATTGCTTTTCTAATAAAAATTTATGTTGAGTTCATGAAAAAGAATTTAAAAAAAAAAGAAAAGAATCCACGAAAGATGTCAAGCTCAAGTGATGAAAAATTCAGAAAATTCAACAAGGAGAATGACAAGAAGAGTTCAAAACAACCTGACAGGAAAGGGCAGATACAATGCTATGAGTGTTCTAGTTATAGGCATATTCAATCTGAATGCGCTAATCTCAAAGAGAAGATGAACAAAGGAATGTTAGCCACATAGAGTGATGATTCAGAGACTGATTCAGATGACCAAGAAAACATGAACAATTTTGTTGCATTTATAGCATCTACAGATGAAGAAGGGAAATCTGTTATGTCCAACATAACCGACAACTGCAGCAGAACTGATGATGAACATTCAGATGCAAAAAATGATCTTGAATATTATGAGGAGTTGTAGGAAACCTACAATGCACTCTATACGGAATTGTTGAATCAGAAAGAGGAAATCAAAACTTTGAAGAAGGAAAATGAAGTGTTGAAATGTGAGAAAGCCTTTGCTAAAAACTACATCAGTGAACTGGAATTTGCCTTGAAAGACAAAATAAAATATGTTGAGAAAAGTACAACAGAATTGGTTGAAAGCAAGAAATGTGTTGATCAACTCAGAATTGGTTTTGCAAAACGTGACCAATAATTGAGCCTTGGAAGATACAGTTCTAACAAACATGGCTTGGGTTACTCAGAAGGTAATATTGCATCTTAATCAAATACTATATTTAAGAAAGCTTCAACATCAAGAAACATTTCTCAACCAAGTTAAAAAAGGTCAAGTCCTAGCTCAAAAAGTAATAATGTTTTCGTATCTCCTTTGAGTTCTTTTAAATCTAGTCTTGAAAAAGGAAGAAGTTTTGTTTCAACATATTATTTTTATGATATCAAAGGGCATATTACACCTAGATGTTTTAAATTGTTAAGTCTTTTTTCATGAAAGATCAAAGTAGTTTAAGTAGTTACCTAAAACACGAAAGCAATGAGTTAAGAAAGATAGAACAACCTGCAATGTAACTCTTACTACACTTAATGATTCTTCTAATGACTTTTGGTATTTTGACAGTGGCTATTCCAGGCACATGATTGGAAATACGAATTTTTTTATAACTTTTGAGTCATTCAGGAAAGGGAATGCCACATATGGTGATGGTGCAAAGAGCAAGGTAATCGGTAAGGAAACTTTAAATGTTAAAGGCTTTCCTGAATTTAAAAATGTTTTGCTTGTTGATGGACTAAAAACTAATCTAATTAGCATTAGTTAGATATGTCATGACATGTATGTTGTCAACTTTACTCAAAATAAACACATGGTTTTAGATGATATAGGAAAATGCATCTTAGAAGGAAATAGATCTGCATATAATTACTAGTTAACAAATGCCTTTGATACTAAGATATTATATTGGGAATTGTGGCATAAAAGGTTAAGACATTTAAACTGCGAAGATTTGGTTAAACTAACTAAATTAGGTGTTGTTACAGGCGTTCCTAAACTGAATGATAAAACCAATGGAATTTATGGACCATGTCAATTGGAAAAACAAATCAGAGAAGGACATAAGTCTATGTCACATCTTAGCACATCTAAAATACTTGATTTGCTTCACATAGATTTGATGGCTCCTTTACAGATTAAAAACATTTTGGGTAAGAGATATGTATTTGTTTGCGTTGATGATTTCTCTAGTTATACTTGGGTTGATTTTATTAGAGAAAAATCTGACGTTTTTGAAGTTTTCAAGAATCTTTGTGTTAAACTTGAAAATGAGCAAAATAGGAATATTGGTAGGATAGTAAGGATAAGGAGTAACCATGGCAAAGAATTTGAAAATGTCAGCTTTGCCGATTTTTTCAAATATCATGGAATTGCACATGAATTTTCAACCCCCAAAACACATGAATAAAATGGTGTTATAGAGAGAAAGAACAGGATACTTCAAGAGATGGCTAGAGTGATGCTCAATAGTAAGAAGTTGACCAAAAGGCTATGGGCTGAAGCAATTACAACTGCTTGTTATATTTCAAATAAGTTTTTCTAAGACCTAGCACTAACCAAACTCCTTATTAGATTTTAAGAGGAAGAAAACCTAACTTGAAGTATTTTCATGTCTTTGGATGTAGGTGTTATATCTTAAACGATAAGTAAATTCGATCCTAAAAGTGATGAAGGAGTCTTCGTGGGATATACACTGAACACTAAGGCATTTTGAGTTTGCAATCTTCAAACTGAGAATATAATAGAGTCAGCAAATGTAGTGTTTGATGACCTTGAGGATTATGCAAAGTAGTCTCATGAAGAAAGCATAACCAATCTCATAAAAAATGCAAAAAGTTCATACCATACAATAGTAACAACAAGAAGATTCTATTATTAAAAATGAAACAACGGCTATTACAGCAGACGCAATAGCGATATCTGATAGCATAGACTTGGACAGAAACTTAATTAGAAATAATGACGAGACAAAAGGTCCATCTTCTTGGATATAAAAGGCATATCAAACGAGTTCAATCATTGGAAGTCTAGAAGGAATGATGAAAACCAGAAGCAAAGTAAGAAATCAGGTAAGATTTGCTTGTCATGTTTGATTAATTGAGCCTAAAAATGTGACAGAAGCTTTAAAATAGAAAGTTTGGATTCAGTCTATGCATGATGAATTTAATCAGTTTAAAAGGAATGAAGTTTGGAAATTAGTTCCTAGGCTACAAAATGCAAATGTGTTTGGAACTAAGTGGATATTTAAGAATAAAACTGATGAGAATAGACAAGTAGTTAGAAATAAAGCTAGGTTAGTAGCACAAGGTGACACACAAGTAAAAGGCATAGACTTTGATGAAACCTTTGCACCAGTAGCTGGACTTGAGTCTACCAAATTACTACTTGCTATTGCTTGCTTGCTTGATTTGAAATTGTATCAAATGGATGTCAAGACAACCTTTTTGAATGGCTATCTTAATTAAGAGGCTTTTGTTGAACAACCCAAAGGATTTGAAGATCCTAAACATCTTGATTTTGTTTCCAAGTTGCACAAAGCTTTACATGGTTTGAAAAAAGCTCCTAGAGCTTGGTATGAAAGATTGACAAATTTTCTGATTAGGAAGGATATGCTAGAGGTAACCATGATAAGACTTTGTTTATCAAACATGCACCTAGTTATTTTATTGTTGCGCTCAAGTATATGTGGATGATATTGTGTTTTGCTCAACTAGCAAAAACAAGACTGATGAGTTTGTTGAGTTAATGTAGGAAGAGTTTGAGATGGGCATGGTACGAGAACTAAATTTCTTTCTTAGATTGCAGGTTAAACAATTGGATGATGGGATATTCATATCTCAATTAAAATATCTTAAGAATCTTGTAAATAAATTTGAACTTGAAAAGGCAAAACCTATGAGAACTCCTATCTATACCAACTTGAAACTTTCCAAAGATGATGCGGGAAAGAAGATTGATACAAGTCCATATAGAAGCATCATTGGTAGCTTATTATGCCTTACTGTAAGCGAACTAGATTTATGTTTTAGTGTAGGACTTTGTGTAAGATTTCAAGCAAGTCCTAAGGAATCTCACTTGGTGGCAACCAAAAGAATCATCAGGTATGTTCATGGACCTTATGACTATGGAAAATGGCTTTCTGAAGAAACAAATGCTTGTCTTGTAGGGTTTTAGTGATGATGATTGAGCAGGGAATACAGATGACAGAAAGAGCACATCAGGGGATGTTTTTACCTTGGTACTAATTTGGTTTCTTGGCTTAGAAAAAAAAATTACATCTCTTTGTCCACTACAGAAGCATAATACATTACAACAGGGAGTTATTGTACATAACTACTTTGGATGAAGCAAATGCTAAGTGATTATGATATTCAACAAAGACCTATAATTGTATTTTGTGATAACACTAGTGCTATAAATATTTCCAAAAATCTATTTCAGCATTCTAGAACAAAACACGTTGACATAAGATACCATTTTATAAGAGAGGTTGTAGAGTCAAAGGTAATACATATTGAACACATCTCCACTGAAAAACAATTAGTTGACTTGTTCACTAAGGCATTAGATGCAACTAGATTTGAGAATATAAGAAAGGCCTTAGGCTTGTGTCAGCTTTTTGAATATGCATTACTTTCTGTTATGTTAATTATATCTGTAATATCATAAGTTTTCTTCTAATCAAGCATGTGTGAGCTGTAATTACTGCTAGGTTTTTATTAAGATACTGATTAAAAATAAAAAAAATAGAGAGGGCTACCAATATATGATGTGCGAAAGCCATCATTAAGAGTAACCTCAAGGTATCTAAGAAATATGTTGAGGTCACCAACTCAAATAGAAAGGACCAACTCTATATTATGTGAAAGCTGTTGTATTTATTTCATAATCCAATGAGATTAATTTTTGTGAATATGTCAAAATATTATTTTTGACATCTCAATTGAATGAAAAATAAAGGTAAACAGCTTTCTTATGGTGTTATAAACAGCTCTGAAATATGCTTTCTTAGAGTGATTCATATAATGTCCAGATATTATTGTTATGTTAACTGTAATTATTTTCTGTTATGTTTTTTTATATCATACAATGTCATTTGAGTCTAACTGAAATTTGATTTTCCTTTTGTGTCCATATGTCAAAAGTAGCATTTCAGCATTATTGGTTTGAAGGGGAGAGTTTTCAGTGGCGAGAATCCTTTCTCTAGTCGAATTCCTTATTTTAATCAAAATCATATTTTGAATTTGTATCATTAATGGTATGAAAGAGTTTGTTTTGGAAATGCAGTTAGAATTTGAAATTATATTGGTAACTGAACTGGGTTAGAATTTTTTATTTTCAAGTGTATCACAAACTTAGTTAGGGCTATTTAGTTCTCTATCAAAATTGCGTTTTGCATTCTGCCTCTCTCTCTTATCTCTCTCGTGTATCTCTATTCTAGAACCCTTACATAGCTTTAGAACAACTCAAAACCCAACAATGGCATCTTCGATTGAGTTTGAGAAGTCCTCTAGTAGCGCATCTTCATCTATCGATTCTAAACAAACTAGTCATGACAGTTTGCAATCACAGCAATTGCAACAACAACATGCAGAGGTTTCGAGTAATCTTGCAATGAGTGGTGATGAAACAGTTTTAGTTGGGTGAATGAAAGGCAAGATTAAGCCCAAGTTCAACAAATTTCTTACGGTTGAAGTGAAAAACAATTTTCTAAAATACACTTCAAAAAGGAAGTTACAGATTAAAAGACCAGTGAAGGTTTCAGATTTCAACCAATATGGATTAGGTAAGCTTTTTTAGTCCATCTACTAGACCAGAACGGTAAACAACTTTCTACCTCCTATTAAGACACTTGTTCAAGAATTTTATGCTAATATATCTGAGTCCATTGATGATCTAAAAAGCTATTTTTATCACAAGGTATATTGTAGAGGTAGATTGGTGAAATTTTCTCCCTATGTGATTAATACATTTTTCAATATTCCTATTAGGAGCTTGCATTTTGTTAATGATAGTTTTGATATGGAGATTGTCCTTAAAGAGTTAACAGGTCCTGATGGTTTGGTGTGGAGCCCTAGAGAAGGAATTAATCAACAATATCTCATTAAGAAACATAGGTTCTTGCATAAGATAGCTCAATTTGATTGGTTCCCTTCAATAGAACAAAATAACGTCAGAGCTGATAGGGTGAAATTGCTGTTCTGTTTGGGCACCATTAGACCGATAAATTTAGGCTTGTGGATATATAGTATGATAGTTTAGATTGCACCTTACAAATTTGATTATCACTTGCTTGTGTTTCCATGTTTAATTCAAGGCATTTTAGCTCAAAATAGTGTTCCTATAAGTTCAAAAGAAACCTTTGAAATTCTGTCAAAACCGATCACAAAAGGCTTCTTGACTAGATTGCATGACAATTCTGATTTGCCTGCTCCTCAGCCGAAACCAAGAAGAGTTAAGAGAAATCCCATGAGTAATGTAGAAGAACAACTTGTTCTAATCAATGTTGCTCTAGCTGATATTGTACAGGATATGAAAGAAATCAAAGCAATTTGCATTGGAGAGGAAAATTGAAGGTAAAGATACTGCAGATGAACAACCTCTTATGAAAACTGATGAAATCATAGAGTAGCATCCAGAGAAGACTAGACTAGAAGAGGTACAAGCTTAATAGACTGTTGTTAGAATAGATATAATAGTAGAAAAAAAGCAGGAGAAAAGGGATGACAAGCAAAAATCTAAGGGCACTAAGCTAAAAACACAAAAAGGTGAAACTTGGCAAGAAGAAATTTGCCAAGAAGCATGCTATTGACGAGGAAGTTTTTGATGAACCAACTCATGCTCCACACGCTGATGAACCATTACATGCAGAACCAAATCAAGAAGAGATAGTCCCACCTGTTTCTCCACCACATGATGTAGGGCATTCACATGACACAACTCATGAACCAGAGTAGCTAGCAAACGAGATTCCAGTTGCTCTTGCAGTTGAATCCTTTATGGAGATGTCGCGTAATATGAGGACCAATGCTAAAAAACTTAACAAGGCTATTTGTAAGATTGTGGCAGATGTCACTGCCTCTTCATCAATACAACAAAATAGCAGGCCACTCCAGCTGCTTCTGAGCCACCTACTCTATCCACCATAGGCAAAAGGTTTAAGACCAAAGCTAGCTAGTCCAAGAAAAGGTCTGAAATTTCATCTCTATCTCCTATTCGCAAATCAACTAGATTTCACTGATTTGATATCAGTCTATGCATTTTTTTCATTTTTTATTTTTTTGGAAATTTTGATTTTCATATGTGTTTATGATTATGTTTGTTATGCTCTAAACTAATCCTTACTTGAATTTAGAGGAAGATAGTAAGGAGGAGTCTTTATATTTGATTTGCTTTGTGATTTGTTATATATGCTCTAATTTGTTTATTTATAGGAACTAATTTGTTTTGTGTTTACTTTTTTGCTTGCATATTTGAATTGTGTTTAATGCAATTTATTTTATTTAGCTCTGATAATGTTAACACATATAACTTTGCTGGCTAGTTATTTGATAGAATAGTCAAATTAGCTTTGATTCTTTTTCTTGCAGGTTATTTGCATTCAGTCATTTTTCTGTTATGAGTAATTTTGTTATGTGCACTATAACTAATAAGTCGTTATTCATTTTGGTATGGTATTTTTAGCTATGTTTGATATGTTTGTTTTCCACTGTCGTAGACTTGTTTTTACATACAGATCATTATTTAGAAACAGTTTGATATTTTCATCACAAGTTACCAAAAAGGAGGAGATTGTTAATGTCAAACGTGACATACTGGCATGTGCTATGCACATGATTATTTTGGACAAAATTGTAATTCAAATACATATTATTTCTTATTTTACTGTTTCTAGAAGTCTATTTTAGCAATTATTTGATTCTCAGTGAATATCTCTTATTAGATTAGGATATTATTCTAGTATCCTAGTTCACTTAGGAGTATCTTTTATTTCTGTCCTAATTTACTTAAAAGTTTATTTATAACACCTCTTATATTATTGATTATTATCCTATTCTTACCAATTGAGTTTGATTGAGATTTTACAGGATTATAGTGAGAAAGGGCAACTGGATTTCACATTATATATATAACGTTATTTCACATAACTTATATGTAAGTGTATGTGTTATGGCATTTCAAGAAATACAGAAGAGAATTTCAACGCAAAATTGGAATGCTTCTTTGATTATGTTTTATGAGTAATTTATTCATATATGAGAGGTTGTGATCGTGCATGAATTTTGTTTATATTTGTTTGAGTTAGTTTTCACTCGAGAGAACTTACTAGTTGAGTATTAATGTAATTCAATGTCAAACATCGGTGTTATCTTTTACTTAATAGTGTGTTGTTAAGTTGTCAACAATAGAGAGTAAGTAGTGTCACTAGAGTTTAAGATCTTGGGGGATTTTGTTTTACAAAGATTAGGTTAGTATGTGAGAGTGAGTCAGCACTATAAATGCACCTAAAGATTATACAAACAAGAACTTAGTGAATTGCTAAGCTGTCCATGCATGTAGACTTTTATAACCGAACCACGTAAATCCTCCTGTGCCATTTTATATTACAACTTACTGTTATATTACGTATCACTAACCATACTTTTAGATCTCATAGTTTACATACCTCTTTAAAGAAATTGCTTAATTAAACCAACACAGGCCTAACCCTTTTAGGTAAGATTCTTCATATTGCTTTTGGAAGAAGTTGTTGCATTAATCTAACAATCATGACCTTTAAGACCATAAATTTTATGTTCCTTTAGTTGCACACACGTGATATATTTGATGAATACCTGTCTGTAACTTTTACACAAGAGTATACCTTGCAAAAGATTTCCTTCTTACTTCAAGTCAACGAGAAACAAGCACATGGCAAGATTTTTTTACCTCCAACAACTTGTGGATGAAGGGCTGGTCTTATATCCATGTCCTTCATATCAAGAAGAGATTTTAAGTTGTCTTTTGTTTTCCCTTCAATATTCAACAATGTCCCAATAGTACTATCATAACTATTTTTCTTAATATGCATAACATCTAGGTTATGACGTATAAGATTGTTCTCCCAATATGGCAACGTAAAAAAATACATTTCTTTTTCCAAATGGTATCATCACCATCATCTCATTTTTGCTTTCCACCATTTGTGGTTAAATGATGCTTCCATATGTAACCGTAACTAAATTTTGTTGTTCTAGAATCTCACTCCCTATAAGTGAAATTGAAGCATGAGTGGCATTTAAAAATCTTTGATGGCCCATATAACAAAACTTATGCCAATGTTTTAGCCTCTGATAAAGTGTTTTTATTGCAATATGGACAAGCGAAACGATCCTTTGTGCTTCATCCTGATAAATTAGCATATGCTAGGAAGTCACTTGCAGTCCACAACATTGCTGCATGCATCTTAAAACTTTGTTTCGTTGATACATCAAACATGTGAACACCATCATTCCATAAATCTTTCAACTTATCTATTAAAGGTTGCATATATATGTCAATTTGATTTCCAGGAGCACGACACCTAGGAATGAGCATGACATAATGAAATTTGGTCTTTCCATGCACATCCAAGGTGGTAAATTTAATCATTAGGACAACAGGCTATGTAATATAAGCAATACTCATATTTCCAAATGGATTAAAACCATCACTAGTTGAACCTGGTCTAACATTTTGAAGGTCTAAAGAAAAATCTGGATATCGTTGATCAAAGTTTTTCCAAGCTTCAAAATCAGCAAGATGCCTTAGTTTACCGTCTTTTATACACTCTATCTCATGCCATTTCATAAATTCTGATGTTTTAGTTGACATGAAATACCTTTGAAGTCTTGGCTTCAAAGGAAAGTGGTGCAATACTTTAGCTGGTATTTTATGACCTTCCCTAGATGAAGGCTTTCGTCATCAACAATGGATTTCCAACGAGAAGCACCATATACTGAACACTTTGAATCTTCTAACTTTCTCCTTCCAATACATAATCCAATCATTGGGATATGCATCATTTTTATTGTAACAAAGTCTCAAGTCACTTATAATTTTTTGTTTGTTTGATAAAATGACTTGGGTAAGGTAGCAGCTTCAGGTTATATTTCTTTCAAAAATTTAAGTAATACTGTTATTGACTTGTCACTCCATCCTGAAAGACATTTAATGTGAAATAAACAAACAATGAAAGAAAGCTCGGTGAATGACTTACAACCTGGGTATAACTCTTGCTTGGTATCTTTTAACAAGTTATAAAATGATTCTACATCATCAATGGGAACTTGAGTACCTTCATCTATTATATCACCAATTACATCATCATTAATACCATCATCTCCTAAATTGAAATCGCCTCCAGAAATCCCAAATGCATCATTTAACAAACCATGCATATCATCCAATTGGTTTTCTTCTTCATTTCTTGCACTTGTTTCACACAATTCAAGTTCGCCATGGTATACCCACGTATTACGAAGATATCTAATGTCTATTCCATCGCACATCATATATTGCCTGCAAGGACAACTAATCTTTTCATTGAAACTAATATTAGAAAAAGCAAAATCCAAAAATTTTGTAACGACATCTCTAAATTTTGTGCTGATTCTTGAATCATGAATCTAACCCTTATCCATAAGAGACTAAATGAAGTTGATTCTACCAAACATACATAAAATTTAAAAAGTGTTAGTTTAATAACATAAAAAACTAAGTAAATCATTGGATTTATTATGCAATTGTTTCAGTTATAATTTGATCCTCTCATCTAACACATTACAATTAGAAGAAAATATCTTTATGTTTACATTTTTTCTTTTTCCTTTCTTTTGTATGAACAATATATATATATATATATATATATATATATATATATATATATATATATACATACGCACACACACACATATATATGTACGTATATATGTATGTGTCTTTAAGCAAGAAACATGTCACTTTAAAATATTATATATCTAACGATAAATAAAATTTTATATTTTATGAAATTTTAACAACTAATATAAGCATATGGACGAATTAAATTCCAGTATATAATTAGAACAAACATTATTGTTTGATAGCATATATACGACAACATTGACATTTAAGGTTTTGATAAATTTGACAAGTAAAAGCCATTAAAATCCTATTATTTTAAATGATTTAATGTTTGTTAACCAAATATTAGCTTATAATTTCTCAAAATATTTGTTGGATTGTTTATTTACCTTAAGTATCACTACATTAATTTTATATAATTAAGTTACAATATACTAACCAAATAATAAAGTACTTTAGAAAGGAATAAATTAATAGATGCTTGTGAACAGGGCTTTCATCCCATCAAAGCGTTTACGACCATAGACACTGTGTCAAAGCCTCTGTCGAGACTTAAGAAAATGCAAACGAGCCATGGAGTCACCACCTAATTATTCAATTGGGAATGAATGGGGGCAATTCGATCCCTCATTTCAGGACCTAAACTATCCGCATTTCTTCAGAGATGGGTTCGAGAAGTTTGGTACGAGTTATTCGACTTGCCCAGATCAAAGATCCGGCCTCCACTAGAGCATACCAAATAAGAATATCTCATGTTGACATACAATCCACCTAAGTTGTTAATTTTATGCACATATGTCATGTTTTATCTTCGTTAGTCATGTGAGGTGATTATTCAATCAAAGCAGAAGTATCTTCATACATAAACAGAAGAAGGAGAATAGATTACATTGCTTTCATACATGGGAGGAGGGAAAGAGGATTACAATAGTTGTTATTTGACAATAAATTAAATTCTACTTTAACGCTTCAAATATAACATTCATTCATTCATAAAATTAAAACATTCAATAATGGAAAGCATATTCATGCATATCAAGTCAATCAATTCGGGACTCGATAAATAGTGAATTCCTCACTATCATATTTGAGTATATTCAATGCTTATGAAGCCTTTTTCATGGCATTATTCAAATATGCATTCAATTATTCTAAGTGATGGTCCCTCACCGCCAACATGAGTCCACCACCACTTCATGGTATCATAAAATTAAACATGGATATTCAAACATGTGTTCACGTCAATCAATTAGAATTCTAACTAAAACCGTAATCTAGAATCATGGCATTTCGACCTAAATTTGATAAACCTATTACTATTCTAGCATAATTCATATCAATTCATAAGAAATCATGACACTTCTAGCCTATTCATAGTAATCATGGCATATTCTAGCCTAAGTCAAACAATCAAAATTAAACAAGGTCATTTTATCCTAATCCAAGCATTCAAATGGGTAATACGATAATTTTGACCTATTCTATGCTATTTCCTAGCATGCTTCAAAACAATTATAAGCTCTTGTAATCATGTTTCTAATCCTGTGCTCTTAAGCATCGTTCTAAGCATTCGCAGACAAAATTAAATTCCCAAACATGATTATAATAAAGAAGGCATAACAAACCGATCTCGGCATGCTTATCCATCTCAAAAGACAAATAAACATGCGTATTCTAAGCAAGAAACATAAGAAAATAGGGGGGAGAAGAGAAATATGCTCTCAAGATGTACCCTTTATGGGTTTAGAGCAATATATAACACCTGAAAAGCTTTAAACTGGAAAAGACTTCTCATATTCTTGAGCATATCTTCAAGATGGAGAAGTGATGATTATATTCAATAATCGGTATCTTGAGAAGTAAGCCGATGGGGGTTTATATAGGTGAGGGTTGGAGTTGAAAAAGGAAGCAAGGAAACGAAAAATGAAGGTTTCGAAATTTTCCAAGAATACACCACCAACAACTGGGCGGCTGTTGGCAAACTGTCGGGCAGCTGTCAGTCAATAGTCGAGTAGCTGTCTAATCATCGGGTGGCTGTTGGTCAACAATCGGGCGACCGCTGGTCAGCTATTCTCCTTTCAATCCTTCATATTTTGGCACTTTACAGTGTAATCCCTTCCGACCTTTATCTGTTCGATCGTGCATAACTTTTCAAGTTCAACTCTGATTTGCAATTCATAAATTTATACAAAAAATAGACATCCATTGCTTCACAACGATATATGACCCATCATCAGATTCCTTTTGGATTAATTTCTATGATTTTTTGCAGTGACATCTCAATTTTTGAGACATTTCATAGATTCCTTTTCACATTTCCTTTCTTGGCTTCTATGTGCATTTTGGTCATTTCTATGACTCAACATTCATCTTTGTTTCATCATCAATCTTCAAAAATTTAGTGTCTACAACTTGCCCCCTACTTTGGAGAAGTTTGTGAGGGACAAAAATCAACAAAGTACTATCGCTTCGTCTTTTCTCCTCATGTCTTGGCATTTTCACTTTGGTCTTTATTCTATTAGACTTTCTCGTCATCTTCTTTCTCCCCTTCTAATGCTACAAAAGGTGTGCCCATTCAATGGCTAAGGAGCTTAATCGAGGGCTAATGCGCCTATTTAAAGGCTAATTAAACATGGATATTCAAACATGTGTTCACGTCAATCAATGAGAATTCTAACTAAAGCACTGATCTAGAATCATGGCACTTCAACCAAAATTTGATAATTGTATAATGGTAATTCTACCTATTGCTATTCTAGCATAATTCATATCAATTAATAAGAAACATTTCTAGCCTATTCATAGTTATCATGGCATATTTTTGCCTAAGTCAAACAATTAAAATTAAAAAAGGCTATTCTATCCTAATCCAAGCATTCAAATGGGTAATAAGGCAATTCTAACTTATTCTATGATCTTTTCTAGCATGCTTCAAAACAATTATAAGTTCTTATAATCATGTTTCTAATCATGTGCTCTTAAGCATCATTATAAGCATTTGCAAACAAAATTAAATTCCTAAACATGATTCTAATAAAGAAGGCAAAGCAAACTTACCTCGACATGCTTATCCATCTCAAAAAACAAATAAGGGTCAAACAATTCATAAAACCATAAACGTGCGTATTCTAAGCAAGAAACATAAGAAAATAAGGGGGAGAAGAGAAATCTGCTCTCAGGATGTACCCCTTCTGGGCTTAGAGCAATATAAAACACCTGAAATGCTTTAATCTTGAAAAGACTTCTCATATTCTTGAGCATATCTTCAAGAGGGAGAAGAGATGATTATATTCAATAATCGGTATCTTGAGAAGTAAGCCAACGGGGATTTATATAGGTGAGGGTTGGAGTTGAAAAAGGAAGCAAAGAAACGAAAAATGAAGGCTGGAATCGAAATTTTCCAAGAATACACCACTAACAGCTGGGCGGCTGTTGGCAAACCGTTGGATGGCTATCAGTCAATAGTCAAGCAGCCATCTAATCATCGGGTGACTATTGGTGAACAGTTGGGCGGCTGTTGGTCAACTATTCTCCTTTCGATCCTTTATATTTTGGCACTTTGCAGTGCAGTCCCTTCCAACCTTCATCTGTTCGATCGTGCATAACTTTTCAAGTTCAACTCTGATTTGCAATTCATAAATTTATACGAAAAATAGACATCAGTTGCTTCACAACAATACATGACCCATCATCAGATTCTTCTTGGATTAATTTCTATGATTTTTTGTAGTGACATCTCAATTTTTGAGACATTTCATCGATTCCTTTTCACATTTCCTTTCTTGGCTTATATGTGCATTTTGTCATTTCTATGACTCGACATTCATCTTTGTTTCATCATCAATATTAAAAAATTTAGTTTCGACAACTTGCGTCCTACTTTAAAGAAGTTTGTGAGACACAAAAATCAACAAAGTACTATCGCTTCGTCTTTTCTCCTCATATCTTGGCATTTTCACTTTGGTTTTCATTCTATCAGACTTTCTCATCATCTTCTTTCTCTCCTTCTGCTCCTACAAAAGGAGTGCCCATTCAATGGCTAAGGGGCCTAATCAAGGGCTAATAAGCCTATTTAAAGGCTAAGGTATGCCCATTTAAGGGCTAAGGTGCCTAATCGGGGGCTAAAATGTGCCCATCTTAGAGCAGAGGTGTCCATTCAATAACGAATGTACCCTTCTAAGGGCTAGGATGTACCAAATCAAGGACTGAAGTGCCCATCTAAGGGTTGAGGTGCTCATTCCAAGGTGAATATGCCCATTCAAGGGCAAATGAAAGCATCCTTATGATGCTATGACAAAAAACTCCTCAGTGCACCTATTTCTTTGGGTTTCTAATACTCTTCAGTGTACCTATTTCTTAGGGTTTCTAGTACTTTTCAGTGTATCTACTTCCTAAGGTTTTGTAACATTCTTAAGTGCGCTATTCTAAGGGCTTCAAGCACTCTTAGGTGCACCTACTTCTTAGGCTTTTCAACACTCTTCCGTGCGCCTCTTATTAGGGCTTGTGCCTATTATAAGGACTTAAAACACTCTTATATGCACCTACTTCTTAGGGTTTTCAACACTTTTTAGTGTGCCTCTTCTTAGGACTTGTGCCTCTTCTGTGGGCTTAAAACACTTTTAAGTGTACCTACTTCTTAGGGTTTCCTTCTATTGCATGCCCACTAGGAAAACTTCAATCATGCACTACTTCGCGATCTTTAGACCTTTTCATTCTTCGTGCTTTTGGCTAATTATTCTTCATTTCTTTAGACCTTTTCATTCTTCGTGCTTTTGGCTAATTATTCTTCATTCTTTCTTCAATCTTTTCTGACTTTGCATTTGCCGGGTTTCATGCCCTTCTTTTGAGTATTCTTCATGCTTCTTTGATCTTCTTCAGTCTTTATATTCAACATGTTTCATGCTTGAGTATTCTTAATTCTGCTCTCGATTCCTTCCGGTCTGCTGGAAAAATTCCTGATTTGTCATGTTCCCACATTCTTCATTCTCGACTTTTTTTGCATTTGTCATTCTCTTCACTGGAGAGTTCTTATCATGTTATTAATTCTTTGACTCATTGGGGATTTCTTCTATTGTCTTTGCAAGTTCCTACAAAATTCAAACATCTCTTAATGAATTCAAATTTTTACCTTCTTTGATGTGTTCTTTAACAAATTGCTTTCTAGTATCTGGATGAATTCTTCCACGTGATTCCGATCGAAAAATTCTATCGATCAAAAAATTTTATCGACTGATGTTACTCTTCTTTCTTTGTGAGTTGCTAACCTATTTCCATGGCCAGGTGTCACCAATGCTATTCAAATATTC
The DNA here is from genome assembly GCA_013180625.2 of Boswellia sacra. Taxonomy (NCBI): domain Eukaryota; kingdom Viridiplantae; phylum Streptophyta; class Magnoliopsida; order Sapindales; family Burseraceae; genus Boswellia; species Boswellia sacra. The sequence continues at coordinate 36,972 of SNVD02010526.1, forward strand.
CTTCAGTGTTTTAGGGTTGATGTGGAATCCTTCTTTTTCTTTTCTTTTCTCTCTATTTGCTTTCTTTCTCTTTTTTTTCACACATAGTATTTTTTTAATACAAAAATTCCTTCTTTTGTGTGATGTCTTTCCTAATGGCATTATGCATCATAATTTTCATTTCTATCTAAATTGGTAGGATCGACCACTTTTGAATCATACACCAATGAGAAAGGCGTCATGCCTGTCAAACTTTTGGGTGTTGTTCTATAACTTCATAGCATAAGCAACAACTTCTTTGCCCAATCTTTGTATGTCTGCACCATCTTGACCAACATCTTCTTGATTTTTTATACGCTGCCTCTGTTGCTTCATTTATCTGTGGCCTATATAGAGATAACTTATGATGTTCAATCCCATACTTCTCAAATAAGGCTTTAGTCTCAGCTTGGAAATGAACCCCATTGTTAGTGACAACGTGATGTGGTACTCCAAATCTGCATATGATATTCTTTTCAATGAACTTCGCCATCTTCTTTGCTCTCCAGTTTACTGTAAGACTCAGCTTCTATCCACTTGGCAAAGTAGTCAATCTCCACCACCATATATCGATGCCTATTAGAGGCTGACGACCTCATCTCACCTACAATGTCAATGCCCTATGTAGTAAAAAGCCACAGTGCTGTCATCCTTAGTCTCTCCAAGGGCGGTTGGTGAATCAAGTTTCCATTGATCTGGCACTGGTGACACCTCTTCACAAATTGTACATAATCTGACTCTATGGTTAGCCAATAAAAGCCTTGCCTCATTTTCTTCTTCGCAAGCATTAATCTATTCGTGTGTGGCCCATATACACCACTATGGATTTCTTCCATTAGCCTTCTTGCTTCTTCCTCATCGACACACCTCAATTGCATCCTGCCAAAGCATTTGTGACCACAACACTGTGTTAAAGCCTCTTTTGAGACTTAAGGGAACACAAACGAGTCATGGGCACGTCTAAAGAAAGGAGTCACCACCCAATTATTCAATTGGGAATAAATAGGGGCAATCTGATCCCTCGCTTCAGGACTAAACTACCCTCATTCCTTCAAAGATGGGTTTGGGAGGTTAGGTACAAGCTTTCGACTCGCCCGAATGTGAATCTGACCTCCACTTGAGAAATACCAAATAGGAATAGTTCGTGTTGTAACTTAGTCCACTTAGATTATTCATTTTATGCACACGGTTCCATTTTATCTTCATTAGTCATGTAGGGAGATTATTCAATCAATGTCAATTATATAAGCATCCATAGAAAGAGGGAGGAGAATGGAGTTACATTTCCTTTCAAACATGGGGAAAGAGGAGAAGATTGCAACATTGCTATTCAACAATAATATGATGTTCCATACATTCAGGTACATTCAAAACTCAATAGATGATGAATTCCTCACTACCATATGTGAGTTTATTCAACGTCTATCAAATTTCTTACATATTCATCTAAACATAGCTAAGGCATTCATTCTTAATGATTGTCCCTCACCATCAATGTGAGTCCACCATCACTTCATGACATTATACAATTACACTTCTAAATATGCAAACATTCATACATAAACAAATTATAAACCAAAGCCATAATCTAATATCATGGCATTGTAACCTAAATTTTGATAAATTCTATCATGGCAATTCTACCTAGAGCTACTATAGCATAATTCATATCATGTGTCATCATAGCATTCCTAGCCTAAAACATAGTATTCATGGCATATTCTAGCCTAATTCATGGCATTCATGTCATATTCTACCCTAGTTCAAACAATCATCAATCATAGCACAAAAGGGCAAAATGGTAATTCTACATATTCTTATGCTATTTCCTAGCATTCATCAAAGCAAGTAAATTTTTCTAGTATGATTCTAATCACGTGTGCTTAAGCATGATTCTAAACATGTTCTTGTTAATCATAATTCTAAGCATCGCAATGAAAGTAAATTCCTAAGCATGATTCTGAAAAAGGAAAGTTTGCAGACTTGCCTTTACAAGCTTATCCATCTTGCAAAACAAATTGGGTTAGAACAATTCATAATAATCCTAATCATGCTCCTAAGAATAAAAATAAAATCCTAAAAATGCTTTTTCTAAGCAAGAAATATAGAAGAGAAAATAGGAGGGAGAAGAGAATTCTACTCTCAAGACGTACCCTTTTTGGGTTTAGAGCAATAGAACGCCTAAAAAATTATTCTAAAAAAGACTTCTCAAATTCTTAAGTATGTCTTCAGGAAGGAGTGTAAACACTAGATTTTTAAGGCTTGAGAATGAAGTGAAAGATGAATGTTGAGCAAAGAAAATGACCAGAATGACCTTGAGAGTCAAGAAGAAAAGTGTGAAAAAAAGATGATGAAGAGTTTGAAAATTTGACACATGACTTTGAAAAATCATAGAAATTAATCCGAAAGCAATCTGATGAGGAGTCATATACCTTTGTGAAGCTATGGATGTCTAGTTTTCATAGAAATTTACAGATCACAAATCGGAGTTGAATTCCAAAAGTTATGTATGATTGAAAGAGCAAAGGTTTGAAGGGATTGCATCGAAGGATGATGAAAAAGGTAGGGGTCGAAAGAAAATTAGTTGACTGGCCATTAGACAGCCGCCCGACTATCCAAGATAGCTGCCTGACCATATGATAGCCGCTCAACTATGGGCCAATGGCCAGGTATCCATCAGATGGCCGCCTGACCCTTGTTGGTTTATTTTCAAAAATTTGCTTAGAAAATTTCCTTTTTCGTTTGCACCCTTCTTCTATATAAACCCTACTCCTCTACTTTATAAGGCACACCGATTGTCAAAGACAATTATCTCTTTCTCCCTTTTGAAGACACACTCAAGAATTTAAGAAGTCTTTTCTAATTTTTTTTAATCGTTCTATTGGTCTAAACCTTGAAGGGGTACGTCTTGAGAGTAGAATTTTCTCATCCCTCCCATTCTCTTTTATTTTTCTTGCTCAGAAAAAGCATATTTTGATATTATTTTTATGATTAGGAGCATGATTAGGGTTATGAATTGTGCTAACCCAATTTGTTTTGCAAGGTGGAAATGCTTGTCAAGGTAAGTCGTCTTTCCTTTCTTTATTTACACAAGAGTAAAATGGTAATTCTACCTATTCTTATGCTATTTCCTAGCATTCATCAAAGCAAGTAAATTTTTCTAGTATGATTCTAATCATGTGCTCTTAAGCATGATTTTAAACATGTTCTCTTCAATCATGATTCCAAGCATTCGCAAAGAAAGTAAATTCCTAAGCATGATTCTAAAAAAGAAAAGTTTGCGGACTTACCTTGACATGCTTATCCATCTTACAAAACAAATTGGGTTAGAACAATTCATAATAATCTTAATCATGCTTCTAAGCATAAAAATAAAACCCTAAACATTCTTTTTCTAAGCAAGAAAAATAAAAGAGAAATGGGAGGGAGGAGAGAATTCTGCTCTCAAGATGTACCCTTTTCAGGTTTAAAGTAATAGAACACCTAAAAAATTATATTGGAAAAGACTTCTCAAATTCTTGAGCGTGTTTTCAAGAGGGAGAAAGAGATGATTGTATTCGACAATCGGTGTGAATTACAAAGTGAAAGGAGTAGGGTTTTTATAAGAGAGGGGTGCACACAAAAAAGGAAGTTTTTCAAGCTAACTTCCAAAAATAAACTAACAAGGGCTGGGCATCCATCCTCAAACAGCCAGGGAGCCATTTGATGGATGCCCAGCTATTGGCATTTTCGGGTTGTTAGATGGCCGCGAAGCTGTCTTGGACAACTAGGCCACTGTCTAATGGCTGATCGATCAATTTCTAGTAGCCCCTTTCCATTTTTGTATTCCTTCAATACAGCCCCCTTTAGACCCCTATTCCTTCGATCGTGCATAACTTCTCGAGTTCATTTTCGATTTGCGATCTGTAAATTTCTAAAAAAGTAGACATTTGTAGCTTCCCAACGGTGTATGACTCATCATCAGATTCCTCCCGAATTAATTTTTGTGATTTTTCAAAATCTTATGTCCGTTTTCCAGACTCTTCACCAACTTCTTCTCACCCTTCTTGATCTTCAAGGGCATTTTGGTTATTTTTATTGCTCAACATTCATCTTCATTCCTTCATCAAGCCTTGAAAATTCAATGTCTACAACATCCCTCCTTGATGGCGATTAAATTATTGGGCCAACCTTAGTAGTACGGCCCTATCTCTCTTGCTACTCTTATCTGGTAAAATCCTCTCTTCCAGGTATCTCTTTAAGTCATAGAACGATGGCTTCTTATCCATTTTGACCTCTATTACATGAGGTTCCATATAACAAGGACCCCATGCTTGTGATATGACTTTTGGTCTCACCAACAATTCTTGGGTACTCACCCAAACTAATGCCAAACAAGCCAAAACATCAGCCATCTGATTCTCATTTCTATAGAGATGGGTACGGGTACACTGCTTGAACTTCCCAATCAACCTTCTATAGTGCTCAAGGTACGATTTCAATGTTCCTTTTTGTAGATTTCAATCTTTATTAGCTTGAGAGATGACTTGTTTTAGATCTTCCAACACTTCTATTTCACAATGCCCATTACAACTACAACTTCTAAACCAAAGGCACAGGCTTCATATTCAGCCATGTTGTTGGTGACTTTCAACTCCAATTTCTTAGTGAATGGAATGGCTTCTTCAATTGGTGATACTAGAATAACTCCTATTAACTCATGGCAAATGTCCCCATTTTGTTCTTATGGGTGACTTGACATGTGGCATTCGTTCATGGTTCCATGAGGCTCGAGTTGATGTTATCCCAATCATAAGAATTTACATCCACAGTCATGCAATTCAACTTAGGTTTTGGATATTCATCTTATTGGAAATTTCTAGATTCATCTACATGGGCTTGAATCTGAAGGGTCCAATGGTTTAAGCTCCTTCGAGCGAGAGATACCCTTTTGGGCCTGTCTTTTTTAATACCAATCACTACAAGAATTTTTTGTATATTTGTCACTTTGTATTTTATTTATTTGACATTTTTTTTAGAAGTGAGAACTATAATACTCATCTAAAAGTTAAACCTGAATTTTTATCTTACTTGTCACATTTTGTCCTTTTTTAATAACATATTTATCATATTTTTAATAATAGTGACAAAAATATTTTTTTATGTCTTTTCCATATTATCTTATCGTTTTGGCTCCCCTCTCTTTATTTTTCCCCCTATCTTTTCTTTTTCCCCCTTCTCATCATTTTGCCCTAGCCGTCACATTTTCTCTTCTTCGTTAACGCCAAAAATGCTGCCCTGCTTCTTCTCTTCCTGGTTTCCCTCGTCTACACCGGCCTCTCTCAACCCCGCCAGCTCCTCTCTCGCCCCAACACTCCTCTGAATGACATCATCTTCCTCGACCCCCTCCTCTCCGATTTCGATGACTCTGTTTCCTCCAACAACAATGACGACAAGATCGACGAGCTGGATACCATCGATGAAGACCAGGAAAATGACGCTGGAGATGCTGAAGCTCAGGATCAAGGCTGCCCTAAGATTTCCTCATATGGGTATTTTGTCGATCACGTTACGGGCTATATTAGACGTGCCTTTGAGAAGAAATCAATCATTCTCTGCGATGCTTCCTTATGACAGTAAGTTCTTTCCATCAGCGTGATGAATTGCAAAATTATTACGTCTTCTTGAATTTATTTTTTGATTTCAAACTGTAATTGGTTTGTTTGTTAGATGATTTAAAATAGGTAGGATTGTAATTGAAAATCTTGTTCCAACGAGGTAAGAGGAAAAAGATAAATTTATAAATATTGTTTTTTGTTCAATTATATGGAGTCGGGCGGCAGCGCCAGCCCCATTCCGGAGCTCATCCACCAGCCGATCGAGGAGGAGAGGGTGCTCGTCCGCCAGACCTACCGCTGGAAGAGGCAAGGTAAGTTTGGAGGAGGAGGAGGCAGCGGTAGTGGTCGTCCAGCGGATGAGTGGAAGCCGTCCTTATCCGTGATTTCGGAAGATTTTGTGATGGATAAATCGAAAAGCGAGGAGGAGAGAATCGTTAAGAGGAAGACCGGCGCTGCTTCTCACCGGGACAAAGTCCGAGTTCGTAGCTACAGCCGCGATAATGGGTAACCACTTTAACTATAACTCTGTTCTTTCTTGTTTGATAATCATAAAACGATGCCATGCCTTTTGAAAATTTCATTTTTTTCTTAAAGTATAGTAAGGCAAAGCAAAACAAAACATTTCAAGTATTTAAAAATTATTTTTGATTCTAAATCTTTGTCTTATTTATTTATCAATGAAACTGACATGGTCTGTTTGCGATTTGTTTGCGTTTCTCCGCTTTTTATTATTTTTTAGTTTTTAATTGCATTTAAGAAGATTAATTTGAACTGATTGAGTAATACTTATGCGTATTTTGTTTTTTAGGCAAACTCCATCACTAACTGTAATTCCAGCATCCTCTCCAACTCCTTTCATGTTTTGAAGGCTCTTCACTTTGTATTGCAATCAATCAATCAAATCAAAATCCATGGTCAGAATTGTGTGTGGATGTGGGTGTATATACAAATAGTCATGTAGGAAAATGAGTAATGTAAATTGAAGTTTGTTTGTATTAGAGCCTAAATGTGTTCTCAAATAGAGCCACATCTTATTCCGGTCAAATCTAAGTGTAAATGCCAAATATATTTACATAGATAGTTAATTATCTTCCAACCTGGATTTGTTGTGATCAGTTTTAAGTTTGCACTAGAGTCCTCCGCCTCTGATATTTGTACTTTTGTAATCACAGATATTAGATTATTTTTTTATAATTGTTCAAAAGATTAAGATGTTAATTTGTTACGAGAATTTTTATCAACATATTCGATAATGATTGAGTTTTATGCTAAATAAATAAGGCATGACATTATTAGGGTTGATATGCAAAGCAATAATAAATTCTTAAAGCGACTAATTAAAGTTGTTAATGCATATCTGACAAGTCATAATATGAGCATTTATAAATATTTCCAAAAGATAAATATATAAATATTCTTTTTACAGTTAAATTCACGTTCAGGTTTTCAATAGCCTTATCTATGTTTTTGTTTATAGATACAAGAATGGTGATAGATTAAGGCCTGATCATGAAAAAATCGTTGTGGAAAGGTTGCTTCCATATCATCCCAATTATGAGAAGAAGATTGGTTCTGGAATCGATCACATCATGGTATGTTCAATTCTTCATAACTTTGTTTGATTTGTCATGGGAACTTAATTTTATTTTCCATTCTATATATGCTAGCTCACTCACCCTTTCTCTACAGAGCGGCTAGGCCATTTAATTAATTACTTTTGAATTGATAATCCTTTTGTCATTGGATTAATTATTGTCGTTGTCTATTAATTTGTTCTTCTGTTTTCTCATTTGACGAGCTAGATGGGTTATCATCCAGAATTTGAAAGAACGAAATGTTTACTAATAGTTAATAAAGACGGTGAGGTAATGGATTTCTCGTATTGGAAATGTATAAAGGGCTTGATCAGGAAGAAGTACCCATTACACGCTGAAAGTTTCATTGTAGACACTTTTGTCGACGCTGGCGCAGAGAATAAACTTCAAACATTGGCTGCCTCCAACTCCTAGCACGATGTCATCACTCCATCAGCACGTGGGCATAAACTTCACACCTTTCAAAAATATTTTTCTTCTTATGCTGACCTTGCCAAAGCTACATAACATCTCCAAGAGTAAAGAAAGAGGAACAAAAGTTTACTTTTGGGGTCATCTAAACTCAATATCTTTAGCTGTTTTTCTAGTAAAGTATATTAATCAGGTGAGTCAATTGTACCTTTTCTTTTTCTCTTTTTTGAACTGAAACATGATGGCTGGATCTGCCATGTTCTTCCAGGGATGGTTTCAAAATCAGCAATTGTGATGATGATTGGTCTTCTGGGAATGGTTTACTAGGCCACACAACTTCCTCCTCCACATACTCCTACTGGGATACCAGAAGTCCTCCTTTTCACCAAGAGTCAGACTCAGTGATGGAAGGTATCTGGCTTACATAGAAAGAGGTGTTCCCAAAAACCAATCAAATTATAGGATCATCATTGTTCATGGGTTTGGAAGCTCCAAAGAAATGAAATTTCCAGCAGCTCAAGTACTAGCACTCAACTCTTTCCTCAACCTTATAATTATTTTAAAGAAATTCTATTCACACACTTGAAAACTTATTTAGAGTTGTTATGTCATTCTTGAATTTTTTTTTTGCAAGTAATCATTGCTTGATTGTCCATATATTAGAAGAAATAGGAAAAACAAATTTGTCTGTTAGTGCTTAGTTTAATTTCAGAATCTAGCAAAAGAGTTAGGAATATATTTTCTGCTATATGATAGAGTTGGCTATGGAGAAAGTGATCCAAACCCGAGGCGGTCAGTGAAAAGTGAAGCATTTGACATTCTTGAACTTGCTAATCAGCTACATGGAGGATTCAAATTTTACATGATTGGAGTCTCAATAGGGTCATATCCCACCTGGAGTTGCCTCAGATATATACCACACAGGCAAAACACTTCAACAATTTGTGGCTAATTAACTAACTTTTGTAGTAGTATTATGTCACTTACCTCAAAATTCCCATTTGGTAGGCTAACAGGTGCAGCACTTATAGTTCCAGTCATCAATTATCAATGGCCTTCTCTCCCTGAGAATCTGATAAAAGTGGATTATAGGAGAAGACTTGTTCTATGGTCACTCCGGATGGCAAAGTGCTCTTGGACTACTTTACTGGTGGGTTACTCAAAAATGGTTCCCTTTAACTTCTGTTTATTGTCGTCATTAATTTCTGTTTGGTGTGTATAAATTTTATGTGCTGAAGTTATGAATCTTTAATTCATTCCTATTTTGAAGATTATTTATATTTAAGTACTTGATCTAGATCTCTGTTTTCTTTTCAGATTTTATTGCGTAATTTTTTACTATATCTCAATTGGTATAATTAAAGTTAGTCAGTTGTCTGGTTCTCATTTTGACAACTAGGAGGGTTTTTATTAATCTTTCTGTTGCATTTTTCTGATGAGGAGTTATATTCAATTGAAATTGGAATGCTACATAAGAATCTCTTTTAATTTTAATGAAATAGACTTGATAATAGTTTCTGGTTAGGTTTTGTGTTTGTAGTATATGTGCGATGTCGTGCCAGTAGCAAGATGGTCAATTACTATTCAACTAACTGATTTTATCTTATAAATAATGCAATGAGGGGACAACTTCTGTTGTTGTCTTGGCTGGGAGCTACTAAGGGATGCAGAAAAGCTGGTGGTAGCTTAGATTCACCTAATGACTACAATATCTGGTTTTTGCCAGGCTTCTGCTTGTATATTACTTCTTCTTGGTCTTCCTGTAGAGTTTATTATCAGTGTTTTTCATCATCCATGCTTCATTGCATTTTGCTTCTTTTGTGTTATTTTTCCTTTGACTGTGCTTGATTGTTCATTAACCTTGCTAAACTTGAATATTGAGATCTTATTATGGTCACTTTATGTTTGGAAAGGAGGCAATACATAATTTGCATCTTTACTTCTGTGCATCATTTTTCTCCATGAATTAGCAGGGCAGCATGCATACATTCTGAAAAATATTTTGTAGTTACTTTCTTGCATCTTTTATGCTGAAAAATTCTCTTAATTGTTGTCCAGGTTACCGAATGGCCGCTGAATGTGTTCGTAATGTGTTGTTGCAGAAAGTCATGGATAATAAAGAGGATGCAGGTAGTAATATGTTTATGCACATGTTCACTTAGGAATTGGTTATCCTCTAAGGAAGTTGTTCGTTTCACAATGATTCACCTTTATCTTTTTTCACGGACTGCCATAGTACAAACTGTTCTAGATATTGATCATAGCACATTGATTAGATTCTTTAGGTGTATGTTGGTCAAAGTACAACAAAAGCCTCTCAATAACGGATAATGGCCTGAAAATTTTTACCTATTTTATTTTTTGACACATGACACTACTGGATAATGCACAAAAATTCAAGTTAGACTTGATGAAGATTGCAATGACTACATTGA